>JAKOGI010003347.1:0-56853 GCA_029747015.1 Carnegiea gigantea | reverse complement strand
ATATATATATATATATTATTATATATATATATATATATATATATATATATATATATATATATATATATATATATATATATATATATATATATATATATATATATGTATAAATAATATATATATATATATATATATATATATATATATATATATATATATATATATATATATCTATAGGATGAGTAGGATGAGGTGATTAGTAGTAATCAGTAGCTATTATTTCAGTAATCATTATTATTTCCTTAGTGATTAACATACCTTTAAGGCAACCTTTGAAAATTTGTTGAAGATATGTTGATCATCAAGGTAATACTAATGATCATTGATATAATAGCTACTGATCACTGCTGATTACCTTATTCTAATAGTGATCAATAACTATTATTTTAGTGATTATTAGTATTACCTTGGTGATCAACATACCTTTAAGGCTACCTTTGAAAATTTGTTCAAGATATGTTGATCACCAAGATAATGCTAACGATCACTAACACAATAGCAGGTGATAGGTGGAGCAAGTGGATGTGGGTGATGAATTTGGGTGCAGGTTTACTCGCTCCAAATTCGACTTGTTGCTAGCACTAGTTGGCTCTGATACCATATGTAATGTCATGACCCCTTATGGGTTGCTAATAGTTATCAGGAGTTATGGCAAGGATCGTCGAATGGTCGTACAAATCACCTTAAGCCTTTCCAGCGTGCTTTATCCTTGCCACAAGCTACCGAGGAAACTTCCCATGAGCTCACCCATTCTAAGCTTTTTGCATGATAAGCGTGCTTAACTGTGGAGTTCTTAAGAGTGGGCTTTCTAAAAAAGAAGATGCACATTTGGTGATATGAGTGATCAGTTCAAATTCTTTAAGCAATACTTAAAGTGTTACAATAACTCCTAAGTGCTAGCCTACATCTGCAACATCATGATGTTTTCTAGGAGAATATTTAACACTACAATGGTATCATCAGATGCTATTAGGTTTTGGCGGGGATCTTAACGAGATTGCGAGGCTTGAAGAAAGGGATCATGAGTGGCTGGAGATTGCTCATAGATGTAATCATTTTTTGGACTTGACTTGAAAATAATGGGTTTATTGATTTGGGTTATTCAGTGTCACCAATATACATGAACTAGAGGCAATACTTGACAAACAAGAAAGAGAGCAATGATGGATAGTGCTCTTTCTAATATGGAGTGCATAACTTGTTTTTAGGGCAGGACTGTTTGTCATTTAGTCTAAATCCATTCAGATAATGTTCTGTTGTATATATGCACGAGTTAGGTTTGCTTCAATCCCTATTAATCCCAAACCGTTTCAATTTTAGATGACCTGGGTTTGACATGATGAGTTTGAAAGTTTTTTGAAGTCAAAATGGAAGAAGGATGCTCCTTTAGTACTGGCTTTATATGCTTTATCTGAAGATCTAAGTCCTTGATGTAGAGAGGTCTTCAGAAACTTGTTTAAAAAGAAAAGGAAGATCAGGGTGCAATTAATAAGGAATTTAAGTGGCATTTGTAAATGGTGGTTTGGGGTACCTTTTCAAATTGGAAGCGAGGCTGTGGAGGGAGTTAGATGAGGTGCTTAACAAGGCGTGCAAATAGACTTTGAGGGGTTACAATGTGATGATGACACCTCGGTGCAGGTGTCTAAAATTCGAATTTGGTAAAGGGGATGCTGACTGATTATTTTATATGGTTATACACAGATCAACAAACCATTATGAGATAGCATAAGGCATGTGTAATGCCCCCTAATTTAGCATGTTTCATTGTTTGCAATCACTATTCTGATTTTCCTCAATTATAACTGATAAACCCAAGGATCAGGATGTTACCGCCGTCCAGAAGGACAAGGCTTAGAGCATGTGTACTACAAATAACATAGTAAGGCATAACTTCAACCATACACTTTCATACATGATCAACTCATATACAGTCAACTGTTAACCAACATAAGGTTTATATACCAAAGTAAAACAATTTATCATATAATCTACACTTCCATCTATTGAAGATTTCAAAACACAACTTCAAAGTATGCATGCACTATGTCATTGCTGATCCATCCAGATTCCCTTGCTCAGCTTATTTTCTTTAGCTGGTTTACTAGCATGATGGCGATTCACTAAGTATTTGCCAAAAACAAAATATGAAAACATTTCGAACTGTGAGTCGAAGCTCAGTACATGCATTCCTGTATTGTTAATCACTGCATAATTTGGTTGGGCGCCCGCTTTGCAATTCATTTTAAGTTAAAGCAGTGAATGAGATGAATGTAAACTGCAATTGCTAGTTATTATCTGATAGTGAACCTCCTAATACTGTTACGATCTATGGATAGGTGTACACTTGCCGAGCCGATCGGGGGATCTGGCCTGAAGTAGCTCGGGTAACTGAAGGGTAATGCCCTATAACTGATAACTGATGGGGCCACTAATTATGTGATAAATTACTAATTAAACTGATTCATTGATGTACTTACCAAAATGTTACAATTTTGATAAATACGTGCTGATTTCTAAAGATACAATTAATGAATATACCTGAAGTCTTTAAAATGTAATCTCACTTGATAATACTAATGCATAATAAAAAACAATAGACTAGGCCCGGTTCTGCTTGAAAAATGTAATTGTAGATATATGGAGTTAGTGAACTGCATTCGTTCCCATAATTTATAACTTTAATAGAAATTTCATAATCAAAAGGCATTTGTAACACAAGTAATTCAATATAAGATGAGTTACACCAACATGATTCGAAAACCAAATAAATTAAGGCAATTTAACTCAAGGTAAAATAATGGGGAGCAAAACTGATCAAAATAGAATAATTGGGATTATAAATGGAATGCTTTGATGGTTACAAAAGGAACATGGATTTTTGATATTTCCGAGATAGATGATAAAGGTTTAAGGCCAAGAGGAATGTAATGAATCACACCAACTAGGCTCCATAGCCACTGTTTTTGAGTCTTAATTCTCCCCATTTCTCAAATTTCATTCTCATACCCATTTAAATTGTTGAACTCTCTAAACTTTGCATTTTCTTTACAATATCTATAATTATGTAGAAGCTCCTGATAATATTTCCAATGTCATAATTTCTTTCTTTCCTCATATTACCGTTTGAAGGTTGACTTTATAAAATCCATATCTTTTACTCCTGACCTGCAATTAAGCTATAAAACCCCAATATGAAAAGCTTCAAAAGTCCCTCAAAACTTTCATTTATAGTGTAAAATATAATTCCCACAATAGGGTTCTTAAAATTGGGTTAGAACACAACTGTGCACAGTTTCGGTCTATCTTGCACAGTCCTAACAAAATGACCATAACATTTTTCACATACTTCAAATTAAGGTGATTCAAAAGCTATTTGAAAGCTAACTCACTGATATTTGTACGGACCAAAAATCATAATTTTTTAGTTGGCTAATCCTTACTAGTTTAATCACAAAGTCATCCCTGTTTTTCGACTGTTCACAGCTTTGCTGTTTTAACTTTCTCCCTTCTTTTCGCATAATTCCCCATCCAAAATCATACCTTAAAATCATGTAATGAAGTATTAGCCCTTCTTATCACCATACAAAGCCATATTACCCAATTTCACTCCATAATCATCGATATTAAATTTTCAATTCTTCTCCTTCTCAAACTCACTCTAAATACATCCATAACCTTATTTATTTGCATAAGTGGGCAAAATGATCCTTTATAATCAATTGGGAAAATTTCCATAATCACACCAAATCATTTTTTTTTTTTCAAATTAAAGAACACATCCAAGATTCATTTTGTATCAAAACATAAGCAACCAACATACCTGATGCTAAAATCATTCAAGCCATGCACTACTTGCCCAAAACCCTAGCTTATGTCCAACCTAGAACATATGTATCTCATCCTCAAATCACCAAAACAGTCTCATAAACATCATTAGATATTAAAACCACTAAATCAAATACAAACAATCCATGAAAACATACTTTCAATCTTAAACTTGCATGAATAACCCTAAACCCTAGCATGCCACAAGCTTAATCAACAATTAAAAATATCAAAATAACTCTTGACTTCATCCAAAGAACATGATCAAAACCCAAATCACAAAAATAAAATCAAAAAGGAAATAATCCAAGTTGAGATCACTTAGTTGGAGCTTAAAAAGAGAGAGGTGCATTTGATGTTTGGTGGTTTTAGAGATTGAGGATGTTGGCTTGTGGTTCTAAGGTGTTGGGGCTATCAGTGGCAACCACTTGCTGATGGCAAACTGGCCAAAAACACCAAGAATACGTGGCAGCAGCTAGGGGTGGGAGTGACCGTGATTTAGAGAGAAAAGGAGGAGAGAAGGTTGTGGTTTGAGTTGCTTGAAGTTGCTTATGACTGGCCTCATTACTTGGCTTATATTCACACTCCAAAAGTAGCTTTTTGCTAATTACAATTATGTACAAATGATGGTAATGAACTTAATTTAATTAAACCAAAACTTTCGGGTCATAATTTGAGCCCAAAGTGAATCGAGCCCAAATTAATTGGGCCAAACTTAGTGAATTTGGCCCAAATTTTTACATGGTTAAAAATTTAATTTTTGTGACATTATGAAAAATAATTTGTCACCTAGTCATATTTACTGGGACCTAATATCGATTCACCCCAAATTGTTATGGTAAATGAAACTTAAATTGCAAAGTGGAGCCCAAAATGAATTCTCCCAACCGGGATGATTAAATGAGATTAATAAACGTTAAAAATTTAATAACATGACTTAATTAAATAAATAAATATGATTTAGGGTCGGACTATTACAGTATGTATGAGCTAAATTTGTAGCATCCCGACCATTCTTGGGTCACAGACAGTTACTAGGAACCGGCTTCAAGGCTCGTTAACTGACATCACAAATCATCACAAGCCTTTTTGGCATACTTCGTTCTCACTCACATGCTGCCTAAAAAACTTCCAAGGAGGTCACTAATCCTAACATTTCTCCACAGCAAGCATGGTTAACTTAAATGTGGAGTTCTTAACAATGACATTTCCTAAAAGAAAGGTGCACCTTATGAGATAGTCACTTCAAATCCTTTAATCTAAACTTGGAATGTTATAGTCACCCCCACTTAAAGTACACAATGTCCTCATTATGCCTTACAAACTGATCGACTTACATGTTCTTTGACGTATGGTCCAATACAAAATCTTTGCCCTGTTAGGTGACACCTAGGGCTTTCTTGCTCACTGGCGTAGCTCACAGTTGCAAGTCAACTCTGATACCATCTGCAGTGCCCTGACCTTTCCGAATCACAGACAGTTACTAGAAATGACTTTAAGAATCGTTGATTGACCATATAAATCACAACAAGTCTTTTTAGCATGCTTCGTCCTTGCTTAGATGCTGCCTAAGAAACTTTTCAAGAGGTCACCCATCCTCAAATTTTCCCGCAAGAAGCATGCCTAACTATAGAGCTTTTAAGAATGGACTTCCCAAAAAGGAAGGTTCACCTTTGGTGATATAAATAGTCACTTTAAATCCTGTAATCTAAACTTGGGGTGTTGCAGATTCCCTTGCATGGATGTTGATGTAGTAAGGTGGTTAGAACAACCTCTTAGTTGAGACGAAATTTAGAATGCACTCAAGAGCATGAACTCATTCAAGGCTTCGGGCATGGACAATTTTCATGCATGGTTTTTCCAATGTTACTGGACTATGGGGGGTCCTATTGCCAATGAGATGGTACTATAGATATTACATGGGCAGCAGCTCCTGAAAGGTTTGGATGACAACTTTATTACCTTGATTCCTAAAGTGAGCCATCCTTGATTAGTAAAGTTGTTAAGGCTGATTAGGTTATGTAATATAACTTACAAATTAGAGACAATGTGACCACACTCGGGTGTTACATTCACCCCACTTGAAGCGCACAACGTCCTTATTGTCCCTTACTAATAGATCGACTTACAAGTCGTCTTGACCGGCGGCCCATCCCAGTATTTTTGTCTAGCTCGTTTACTACCCAGGGCTCTTCTAGCCATTGGCGCAACCCACAGTCGCGAGTTAGCTCTAATACCATTTATAATATCCAGCATGCTCCCAGGCTGGGACAATTACTGGGAACAACTTCAACGATCATCAATTGGCCTCATAAATCACCACAAGTCTTTCTGAAATGCTTCATTCTTGCTCATACGCTGCCTGAAAAACTTCCCAATAGGTCACCCATCATAATATTTCTCTATAACAAGCACGCTTAATTATGGAGTTCTTATGAGTGGGCTATCCGAGAAGAAAGGTACAACTTTAGTGATATAAGTAGTTATTTCAAATCCTTTAAGCCACACTCGGGTGTTACATTCATTGTAACATCCTGAGTGTGGCTTAAAAGGATTATATCACCAAAGGTGAACCTTCCTTTTCGGGAAGCCCACTCTCAAGAACTCCACAGTTAAGGGTGCTTGCTGAGGAGCAATCTTAGGATGGGTGACTTCCTGTGAAGTTTCCCAGGTAGCGTGTGAACAAGGATGAAGCATGTTGGAAAAGTTTATGGTGGTTTGTGGGGCTAGTCGAAGATCCTTGAAGCCATTCTTGGTAACTGTCTGTGACCTGGGAGGGGTCAGAATCTTACACTTACCAAAGCCATGTAGCAAAGAGTGCTTGAATAGATAGACAAAAAACTAATTGGTGGGATGTCCTAATTGTATTTCTTTAGCACAATAGGTGCCCCTTATTCAGTCTACTATTATTGTCATCGTGGCATATACTATGCAGACAACTAGGATGCTATAGATGATGACATGCTATGATATCATATATAGGAAGGTGTGTTATTTCATTTGTGGAGGTTTTGAACCAAGAATTCACCTTATAGCGTGGGGTATGGTCACTAAGCCCAAATATCATGGTAGGTTGGGTTTGAGAGCTATGACAAAGCTTAACTCAGCCTTAATGGATGAAGCTGCACTGACGGTTTAAAAGTGAGCCCACAATATTTTGGGCCCAATTATTAAGGTATACTTATTGTCAAGGCAGTGATGTAGAAACCCTTAAGGCGTAGCAGAACTATTCCAACACATGGAAGGGATTGGTGGAAATCTGGGCAAGCTCAATGGAGGAATTGGTATGGCTGTGGGCAATGGACGGAACACTAAGTTCTCGATGGATAGGTAGACTGATTGAGAAGCACTTATTAGGCATGTCAAAAATTTGCTTCCCATCAAATGAATAGAATTTAATGATGGGTGATTATTGGAGTTATGAACATGGATAGATATGGGATAGCATTGCAAATTACTTGTCGGAGAGGCTACTTAGGAAAATTACCTCGTGGAACTGGCAGCTGAGGCTATTGATGGAAACTTTCATTGATTAGGTGAATCATCAAGTACATTTTCCATAATATCTACAATCTCTATTATTAGAAAGGCTATGGGGATACAGAGGGTGAGAGCTGGGACTTGGTGTGGAAGCTGAAGGCACCTTAGCGAATTTAGATATTTTCACGGCTTACTTTATAAGAATTGATTATTAACCAATGTAAAACAAGCTGAATGAGGACTAATCAACAACGCCTTGTGTGGTATAAGTGAATCAGAAGTGGAGGATGTTGACTACATTTTATGAAAGTTCCCTCTAGCATGTGTTGTTTGGTAATTTCTTAAGGGTAGAGGGATAAAGGCGCATATGCTAGGGACTAATGTGAGGGAGTATATTATCGCCAATGTTAGGGAGAAGTGTGGCAATCCAAATTGGCTAACTAAATTTCTCATTACTAGCTAGTATTTGTGGAAGTGATAGAATGTCGGTTGTTTCAATGATTTAGGCTAGGTACCGATGGAAAAAGGTCATTGCTTGCTGGACAGGTTTGATGGAATTCTAAAGGCATTGGATAGAGATGATTGGTTGCATGAAACATAACAAATGCTAGGCAAGAACGACTTGTTCAGTAGGAGGCGCCATCGCCAGGGTGGATGTCTCTATATACATTTGGTTTTAACAAAGGGAATCCTGGCACGATAACGGTGAGTGGCATCTTGAGAGGTGACAAAGGATAATGGGTGGGAGGCTTTATGGAATATCTGGAGGGTTTGTACATCTATGAAGGCATAGATCAAAGTGGCTTGGTGAGGATTAAGGGAGGTCTCATAGTTTACAGATCAAGAAACTTTGGCTCCAACTCGATTTGATGATGATGGTAGGAATGCTTGTTAAACCTATATTTTACCCATTTTTATACACAAATCCTCCTTATATCCCTACTTCTCACTTCTAATTTAGAGAATTTGGCATGTTTTTCTTTGAAACTGCTTAATTGGTTCTAATCTCTTGCTTTACGGGTGATTTGGCCTTACTTTGAAGATTTAAGGGCTATATTGAGTAATAAGAGCTAAGAGAAGTAGAGAAGGATGGAAATCAAGTGGGGAGCAAGGGAAAGAAGGGCATTATAGACCACCATGCCAAATTGCACGCCCATGCTGACAAGCAAAAGTTGAAAGGAATGACATTGGGTGCCATGTAGTAGGACTGTTCATTATTCGATTCGGACCCAGACCAAACCGAAGACCGGCTTGGACCGAACCAGACCGTGCTTAGTTAGTTTGGTCCTCGGTCCTGTCTTTTTTCAGTTTCGGTCTTCGGTCCGGTCCGAGTCTAGATCGAGTGGACCGGTAGACCGGACCGTTGATCGATTTCTGAGGATTTTTATTTTTTGGAATTTTGAGTTTTCAATTTCACAATTTTAGACTTTGCCTTTGTCAAACTGGGTTTGCAAAGCTCCTCCCTAAATTTGTCTTCTCACAAATTTGGCAAGAAGATGGTAGACACTAATGTGGTGAACTGAATACAAAATAGACACTTCTAGTAAGATAAACAGATTAATAATCTCCATTCATTTACATCTCTACCACTAAAGCCCAATGAAGTGAGTGCATTTAAGAATTCTCTTTGTAAAACTCAAAAAATACTTCTGAAGCAAAAATCTTGCTCATGGGAGAGCACACAAGAGAAATCTTTATAGATAAAATAGGTGTTTAGAAGATTCATGTGTGTTCAGTAGCAACAGGAGGAATGGTGGCCTTAGTATTAAATTTAGGCGTCATGATTATAGTCATGTTTTTTCAGGCTGTTTCCCACTATCAAATAGCAAATGAACCACCTGAAGTTGCCATTTTGCTTACTGTAGATAGTGGATGCAACATGGTGCAAATAGGAGATGGATGTGGCAAAGACATGTCCTGACTCTAGAGTAGCAGTAATGAAAGAAGGAAGAATAGTATTTAGCTTTTCTTCTTATTGAGTGATTGTGATAAATTTTATTTCGTCGGTTATAAATGAGCTACTGTTGGATTTAAGATGAAAGCACTATGGAAATTTCTTGAATAATTTAGACTTACTACAAACACTTTATGCGTACTATTACTACAAGCGATTAGCACCAGGCAGCTGTCCTTTATTTGAAGTGAACAGGAGACAAGAGCCCTTTTTTCATTTCCATTTCAATTTGGGCCTTGTAGACTCGACCCAAATCGGTCCGGTCTTGATCCGATCTGGGTTCACCCCGGTCCGGTCCGCTCCGGACCGACTTTAAACCGGTCTGGTTCACGGTCCTCATATTGGTCCTCCATCGATCTTCGGTCCATGCCGATCTGGTCCTGGACTGATGAACAGGCCGACCGTGTAGAATGGCACGACCGTGGAAGTTTCCTGTAGAAGTTCAGGGTCACTTCTAGACAGTGACACAATATGTCGTGCCATTCAGCATGCCTGTGTCACCTATGCCATAATTTAGGAAAAAAGGTACAACTTGGCACCTATTGCTATTTGGCACGGCCATGTTGGCCATGTAACTTCTTAAGTTAGTTACTACTTTTGGTTTAAAAAGAGCTCGGTGTTTTTATTTTGGAGAGGATCTTTCTTTATGCTTTGGATAAGGGTTCCAGCATATTCTAGCACATTAACACTTTGGAGTTTTGAAGATTTATATTATTGGATTCGAGACTTTTGTTGACTTTTGTTCATTTAGATTATCGGTTTTGAGTTTGCTTTCTAAATCTAGCTCTCTCTCTATTATTTATTGTTTTAGTTCTTTAGTAGTTACTAGTATGACGTTTTGTGATTATTGCATTGTGATTTTCACTATTTTTAGCGGCTAAATCTCCTAACTTGGACTAGGATTAACATCAATTATGCCTAGTTAGATCATAATTTAGCCGCAAACCTTACTGTTTGTGTTATTGAATTCTACTTTACTCGCTATGTGTTTGATGAATTGCTTGAAAGAGCATTCATCTATTTCTATCATGTTTTAGGGGAATGTTGAAAGATGAAATCTTTATCTAGCATGACTTAGTATACAATAAGGATTTGATATAAAAATAATTGGAATTCCAATTGGGATTTGAGATTGTGAACCTTGCATTTCTTCGATTCTTAGTCCCATAATGTTAACATCCCGGATATTTGCAAGCAAACAGAGAAGTTCCATGAAAATTGCAAGCTAGCAGAGAAGAAGCTTCCAGGCCGTTCATTGAGCCAGTTGCCAGAGTTTGTTACAACAGTCTCCTGAAGTTATGCTGACAAACTTGGCGGGAAACTTTTATTCCTTGTTTCCTCATTTTTATTCTACACTGTTGTATAAGAGACCTGGCACTCTGATTTCATTTTACACAATACTAATGAATATCATTTTTCCTCTCTTCATTTTACTCTTTCTCTCACTGTTTTTCTTCATCACCGTGAATGGAAAGTGTGAGCCCTATCATGGTATCAGAGCATAGGGGACGATTCTGGGTTTTTCTTTTCTTTTCTTCTTCTTCAATCGATTGAATAGTACCTTCAATCGATTTAGCTTCAACAGCCTCTCGCATTATCAAATTTCTTTCTCTTTCAATTGATTGAATCGCTTCTTCAATCAATCTAGCCTACGTTTTTGTTTTTTTTGAGATCCAGAATCTAAACCTTAGAATTCTTTCAATTCCTGTTTGAATACAAACAATGGTAGCTTAAGGTAATCGGGTCTCACAGATCAAGCCTACTGATCCCTTATTTGTGCATCCATATGATAATCCTTCTCAATCTTTGGTTTCAGTTATCTTCTATGGAGATAATTTTGACAACTAGAGAAGGTCAGTGATCATAGCCCTTTCTGCAAGGCACAAACTAGCTTTTGTTGATGGATCTTGTACTTGTCCAGAAACAACCTCTCTATTATTCACCCTCAGGTAGAGAAAAAATGCCATGGTGTTATCTTGGTTGCTCAATTCTTTGAATGAAAACATTTGAAATAGTGTCTTATACTTTAACACTACTCAGGATTTGTGGGAAGATTTACAAGCCAGATTTGATCAATCGAATAAGGCTAGACTATTTCAGGTTCAGAAAGATGTCTCATACTTATCATAGGGAGATATGGATATAGCCAATTATTATACCAAAGTTAGACAATTATGGGATGAGTCTAGTGCTGTGAGTGGCGTGCCATTATACACATGTGCCAAATGTGAATGTGGTGTTAATGACAAACTTCAGAAATACACTGAAGAGTAAAGACTAATACAATTCCTAATGGGACTTAATGGTAGCTATACTGCAGTAAGGGGTGATGTCACCCTTTTCTTTATGAGCCAAGCTTATTCTCTTTTGGTTCAGGAAGAGAGGCAAAGGCAAGTAAGGACTGAGATTCATTTTTTGAATGAAAATGCATCACTGACTGCTGGTGCTACCAAATAGCCTAACACATTTAAGAAGCCAGATACAAGGAGATCTCAGCTTTTTTATGATTATTGCATGAGGCAAGGACATGTCATGGAGAAGTGCTACAAACTCCATGGATATCCAAACAGGCCACAGGGTAGGGGAAGAAGAGGACACAACCAGGCAGTCACACAAACACCTAACAAAAGAGTCTATAACACATGGAATGAACATGAAAGTCAAGACACTCAAGGAGGTTCTTTAGGTCCAGCACTGTCAGGCTTAGATGCAGAGCAAAGCAAGCAATTGTTTCAGTTTCTTTCCAATCTCACAATCTCAAATCAGCAAAAATCAAGTGAGCAGGATGCTAATATAGCAAACATGGCAGGTATTAACCCTTTGTTCATGACAACTGCATATAATTACAATGCTATATGTTGCACCTGCAAACTAGGGAATGATGTTTGGATTATTTACTCTGGAGCTAGTGATCACATGAGCTTTGATGCTAAAGCACTGCAGGATCTAAAGTAACTTGGGAGACCTATGTCAGTTTCCCTGCCAAATGGCCATAAAGTGCAGGTCACACATTATGAAAAACTGAGACTGAATAATTGGATTGAATTGCACCATGTTCTTCTTGTTCCTCATTTTAGATATATCTACTCTCAGTCAAGAAACTGACCAAACAGCTAAATTGTGAGATGGTTTTTTCAGAGGATTTTTGTATTTTGTAGGGCCCTTCTCTGAAAAGGCCAGTGGCAGTTGGTAAAGAACTACTTGGGTTATACATCTTGGACAAGCATTTGTTACAAGCCATACCACCTATAGACTCTCAAGTTTCTTTTCATTCCAACTATAATAAATTACTTTATATAGAGAAGAATGTTGATGTTTCTTGTAACGATTCTTCTAGGACAGTGGAATTTGAGATTTGGCACAAAAGAGTAGGGCATATCCCCAGTGAAAGGTTAAAGTTACTGCCAATAGATATTGTTTTTCCTAAACGTAATTAGGAAATACCTTGTGATATTTATCCTAGAGCAAAACAATAAAGAATGTCATTTCCATTGAGCACAATATCTACTACACTGCCTTTTGAGCTTGTTCATGTTGATACTTGGGGACCTTATCATATAAAAACTTATACAGGTCATAGGTACTTCTTGACTATTGTTGATGACTATACTAGAGCCACTTGGACTCACTTGATGGTCACCAAGATGAAGCCATTGAATTGATTAAGTCCTTTGTTAAGATGGCTCAAACACACTTCAATGGGACTGTAAAAATTCTAAGATTAGATAATGCACTGGAATTAAGTAAAAGCAGTATTGCACTAGAATTCTTTGCTTCCAGTGGCATTCTCCATCAAACCAGTTGTGTACAGACTCCACAACAGAATAGAGTGGTAAAACAAAAGCATAAGCACCTTCTTGAGGTATCTAAGGCTCTTTTGATCCAGGCAAACTTGCCCTAAGGGTTTTGGGGGGACTGTATTCTGACAGCTACTTACTTGATTAATAGACTGCCATCAATTTTACTCAAAAACAAATCCCCTTTTGAGCTACTTCATGGGAAGCCACTTCCCTATGATCATCTGAGGATTTGTAGGTGTTTATGTTATGCATCCACCCATAAACAAGGTCGAGACAAGTTTCAACCAAGAGCTTTGCCTTGTGTCTTTCTTGGTTATCCCTATGGTAAGAAAGCATATAAGGTAATGGAGCTTTCATCCCATAAGGTGTACAGCTCTAGAGACATAGTGTTCCATGAGAACATTTTCCCTTTTTCAGACACTTACAAGCACAGCCTTTCCTCTCAATCTATCTTCCCTCCTAAGAATACAGAGACTTGTCTTAGTGATAACATTTTTCCTCCAGTGACTGTTCATACTAAAGATTCCATATATGATCACCAACAGGTTACCATTCCCATTTCTCCTCCCAGATCCGTAGACACTCAGGTTCTTAAAAGATCCACCAGACAACATAGAACTCCTAGCTATCTAGAGGATTATGTACATTCCAGCTTTGCATATCCTTTCTGTCTTCTTACCTACCAATCTCAACCTCCAACCTCCTCCAATATCCACTCATTGTCTCAGTTCAGCAAGTCAACAGTTTTTGGAAAGGTTAGATTTTACTAAACCTCAGACTTATCATGAAGCAGCTTTACATCCTGGGTGGCAGGCTACTATGGTAAAAGAATTGGAAGCCTTGCAGGACACAAAAGCATGGGAAATTATTTCTCTTCCTAAAGGCAAGAAACCTATAGCATGTAAATGGGTGTACAAAGTGAAGTGTAAAGCAGATGGCAGCATTGAAAGGCTCAAAGCTGGACTTATCGTGAAGGGTTTTACTCAGAAAGAGGGTATTGATTATACTAAAACTTTTTCCCCTCTTGTCAAGCTTACCACTCTCAGGGTACTAATGGCAGTTGCAGTAAAAAAGGGCTAGTCATTGCACCAATTGGATGTTAATAATGCCCTTTTACACGGGGATTTACATAAAGAAATATACATGGAGCTACCTCGTGGTGTGCAGTCTACCATCCCTAATGCAGTTTGCAAGCTCAACAAATCCCTTTATGGCCTTAAGCAAGCCTCATGACAATGGTATTCTAAGTTGAGTGAGGTTTTGTTACAGAGAGGGTATATCCACTCTGATAATGACTACTCTTTGTTCTACAAGAAGACAGCTGACTATGTGATTTTTTTTTGGCTGTGTATGTGGATGATATACTGGTTACAGGCAATAATGAGGATGAAATTGAATCCCTTAAGTCCTACCTTAATTCCACCTTTAAGATCAAAGACTTGGACTTGCACATTTTTTCCTTGCCATTGAGATCTTGTATTCAGACTAAGGTCTTTTGCTCACTCAAAGGAAGTTCACCTTGGACTTGTTAAAAGAGTATGACTGTTTTCATTCTCCTACAGTCATTGAACCCCACTTGATTACAATATCAAGCTCAAAGCGGATGAAGGGCCCCTCTTACCTGATCCCACTGTTTATAGAAGATTAATTAGGAAATTAAATTTCCTCACCAACACACAGCCAGAGATTGCTTTTTCTGTCCGACATTTGAGTTAGTTTATATAGCAACCTCAGGAACCTCATATGGTTGCTGCAAGACATGTTCTTCATTATCTTAAAGGGGAACCTGCCTTAGGCATTTTACTCAACCAACGTCCATCCTTTGACTTGTTAGTCTACTGTGATGCAGACTGGGCTTCTCGTTCTCATAGCAGGAAGTCAGTGAGTGGTTTTGTTGTTTTTCTTGGCAATACATTGATCTCCTAGAAGTCGAAAAAGTAAGTGACTATCTCTCTTTCTTTAGCTGAGGCTGAGTACAGAAGTCTTCGAAGGTTTACTGCAGAGCTATTCTGGCTTAGCTGGCTATTGCATGAGTTAACTTTCACCTCTATCACTCCCATTCCTATCAAATGTGATAACTTGGTAGCCATTTACATTGCCAAAAATCCTGTCTTCCACGAGAGGACTAAACACATCGAAATTGATTGCCATTTTATTCGGCAAAAGCTCATAGATGGCCTATAATCCTCAGTCACATTCCTACTAAATCCCAGCTTGCTGACAATTGCACTAAACCTCTCACTGGGATTTTTCATCATCATATTCTGTCCAAATTGGAGGTTTATACACCCTCTAATTTGAGGAGGGGTGTTAACATCCCAGATAGTTGCAAGCAAACAGAGAAGCTCCATGAAAATTGCTAGCTTGCAGAGAAGAAGCTTCCAGGCCGTTCGCTGAGCCACTTGCCAAAGTTTGTTGCAACAGTCTCCTGAAGTTATGCTAACAAACTTGGCGGGAAACTTTTATTCCTTGTTTCCTCATTTTCATTCTGCACGGTTGTATAAGAGACCTGGCACTCTGATTTCATTTTACACAATACTAATGAATATAATTTTCCCTCTCTTTATTTTACTCTTTCTCTCACTGTTTTTCTTCATCACCATGAATGGAAAGTGTGAGCTCTATCACATAAAAGTAAGTGACTGTAGTTTTAGGATTAGTCTTTGACCATTGAAAGAGGCAGGCGGATGAGCTAAATTGACAATCTATCCATTTATATTTCATGGTCGGTCAAGTTTGATAGGGTTAGTCATTGATTCACTAGCATAATTGTGTTGTTAATTCCATCTTGGGTGTTTCAATCTTCTAATTCCTTATTTGTATTCCTAGTTGTTATTATTTTCTTAGTTAATCACTGAAACCACCAAATTTGAATTGCCTAGATTTAATAGTTTAACTAGTTTAGGTAATTGTAAGTGAGCTCCTTGTAGGATCGACCCGTATTTGCTGGTTACTAGTTATAGCTATCCATGCACTTGCGATTTTAACTGTAACAAGTTTTTGGTACGGACAATTTCTCATAGTATTCGAGGTATAGACAGACTACTTTCCAATGCAAAGAAATCATTAATCAAATAGGAGGCATACATGTCCCAATACTATCACAAAAAGAACCAAGTTGCTGGTAAACTTGTTAATATAGGAGTTACAATGAATTTAGGTTCTCATCAGCTTCAATCTCCTCCTAAGCAGATTATGGTTGTATAGATATTATAGGCGTCATTTGGCCCAAAATGGTTAAGAATAACAATATTCATTTGGGGCTCTAGCCCTTCTTCTACACCCAACGAAAGGAGAGGGGGAAAAAAAAACCCTAAAGTGTGATGTTAGCATGTTACCCATTTTTTATACAGGTAGACCCAAAATATTTACTGATACAAGTGCACCACACCTCGCCCAAATTTATATGTAGTAATATGATAGCTATGTTCAATTGAAACCATTGATATTTCATGCGCTATGCTTCAACATAATACCTCCAAAAATGGGCCACAACACCAGAACATAATTCCAGTCATAAACATTTCATTCAATCTCAATTAGCTGGGTCCTAATCCAGAGTTACGTCAGCGCAGAGGGGCTAATTGAATAAGACACAGTATCGATCAACAAAGCATTGAAATAGGGATTCCATGAAACTTTTCTTCGATTTTCATAGGGTTCAGTTCAGTGTCATCCCTCTTAATTTATGCCTGTTAATTTGCATTCACTCGATTAAAACGTTGCTTTGATTTCGTACAATCAGCCCCTTTTGCAGTCTATTTAGCCCAATGTAAGCGAATGGACCATTTAATTATAGAAGGTTTGATGGGTGCTTGCTTGCAACTAGATCAAGCATACAAATATATGATCTTGAATAGGTACGCAGTAAGAGTGATGTTTAGCACCTATTAGCATTGAAGTTGTAGGCTGTTGTCTTTAACAGGATGATTGATGAAGATATGATTTTCCATATCATTTAATACGATGAAGAGCTGCAGTAATGACGGATCCATAAATTTTTGCGAAATAGTGTTATCTTTTCAGTTTTGTGAACTTTAGTAATACAAATCAAATTTTATAGGTGTTGATAAAATTTCAAAGGGTTTTCATACAAAAATTTAATCAATTTTTTTTGCAAGTGATGGCCATGAGCATTCATGGACATTCATGGACATCGTTAGCCTTAGTATAGGTCCGTGCATGAGCTTTAGGCCAATTCCATGTTTAATTGCTTTTAGTGTCTCCCTATATGTTTAGCGCCTTTTTGTACCTGTCATATTGCTAGCATTCCGACTTAAGTGCTGGATGCAGCTACGTGCCTAGGCACCAGGCTTGTGTACGTGCGAAGTACTTGCATGCATGTTTATGGTCAAATCTGTTTGGGGCTTTCAATGTCCAATATGAGTACTTGAAGTGGAATGAAGAGTATGAATAACGTTGATGCTGTGTCAATTTTATTGTTTAACACTTACATTGATAGTTTATGCATCAATGCACAATCCTTGATGAATATAGCGGTATAAAACGGCATAGGGGAGAAAATTGTGTGAAAAAAGCCACGCAATTCATCTAAGTACATATGGAATTTGATAGAGGAACCATTGGGCTTGTGGTTCTCATGGGTGAATGGGTTGCCACATATCGTGTATATGTATATGCATTTGGGTTCCGAAGTTGCAACATAGGTTGATATTAACGGTTGCAATTTTGAAGGTTTTTCCCCCCCTTTTTATAAAGGAAAATTCATGAATCGTGCTTAATTTAGTTAGTGTTAAATGTTGCAATATGTTTTTACCAATTTTTCATCTTACTTCACTCTCAGCTTATGCTATACACTGAGTTTTATAGTTCTTCCTGTTGGAGAGAGAAAGAGAGTTAGTTAGCTTTGTTATAGAAAGAGAAAGTTAGTTAGTTAGCTTCTTCCATGTCAGCAATATCTGTTAGAGTTTGTTAGAACAATTTGTCATTCTTCTACACAGAGAGTTGTATATATAAATGTGGCCTCTGTTGGATTGTCACGGTTGTACTACTCAATACAATGACTACAGAGATGCTCTTCTTTCTTGATTCTCTCTCTTGTTCACAAACTCAAGGTCTGCATGTTAACATGGTATCAGAGCAACGAAAATTCTAAAATTACTATCCTTGCTATTATTTCAAATCATTCTTGGTTGATTGTTTTCTTTAAAATCCATTTATATCTTGCCACAAAATTCTTCAAGACTCGATCCTGTGTACAGTTGTTTCACATTGATTCATTTGATTCTTAACTCGCAAATTCATTGATTCATTGATTCTAGATCAGTTCTTGATTTTTCGTTCAAGTTATAAACATGGCGACTCCAGAAATCTCAGCTGAAGATCTTACTGAAGCCTATCTTTTACATCCCTCAGACCATCCTGGTCTGTTGCTGGTTTCGACTCCTTTTGATGGGAGTGGATTTGGATCCTGGAAACGAACGATGATGATTGCCCTTTCTACCAAGAGCAAACTTTACTTTGTTGATGGCAGTCTTCCAAGGCCTCAGGCTGCCTCACCAGAACTGAAGAAATGGACAAGATGTAATGATATGGTAATGTCTTGGATCCTAAATGTCTTGACTAAGAATATTGCTGATAGTGTCATATATGCTAAAACTGCTAGGCAGATGTGGGTTGAATTAGAAGAAAGGTTTGGTCAAGTGAATGGTGCTAAATTATATCATGTTAAGAAAGAATTATGCACTATCAATTAGAGTACAGATGATATAACGTCGTATTTCACCAAAGTAAAAAGTTTATAGGATGAGTTAGATGATCTTGATGAGATACCAGTATGTACTTGTTCCTCTGCTGATAAGTTGCATAAAAGGGAGCAAAATCAGAAACTGTTATAGTTCTTAATGGGATTAAATGATGATTACAAGGCTGTTAGAGGCAATATTTTGATGATGAATCCCTTGCTAACTATTGGACAAGTTTATTCCATGCTTATTCAAGAAGAAAAACATAGGGAAATCATATCCATAGGTCAATTCTTTGGTGATTCTGCTTCTTTGGCTGTTGAAGTACACAAACCAAATCATGCCTATAAGGGCAGAATTGAGAGAATTGAAGGAAGACTGGAGAATACTTCAAATAAGTTTGAGAGGGCTGAGATTGCAAAGAAATCCAATCTATTTTGTAACTACTGCAAGAAAGCTGGGAATTCCATTGATAAATGCAATAGGCTACATGGTTTTCCCCCAAATTTCAAGTTCCAAAATCCTAGAAGGACAGCTGCCTTAGTGCATACCGGTGATCAAGAGAATGAGATTTCAGTTCAAGAACATAGTTCTTTTGTGTTAGAATGTATAAGGTTTTGATGATAACAAATCCAAGTGTTGTAGTAGTTGTTGTTGTTCCAAACAGGCTTTACCAACAGGGCCTTACTGCTGTTTTTCAATATATTAAAACTGCTTGACTAATAGTTTATCAAGAACAGGTACTCAAGTCAGCGATGTAAGAACAACCATGAGGAACAGGCTCTGTAAGGTGTTTGAAACATGTTCTGTGAAGTGTTTGCAGCAGATTCGTCTTTCTACAAGATGACTAGTGGTTACAACAAGATGTCTTGATTTAATTTGGTTTTATATTTTTAGACTCTTGTTAATATGCCAATCAGAAACTCTTAACTTACCACTTACTTGAAACGGTTTTGTTTTCTTTTGGTAAATATTTCGGATCACCCTTCAGAACAATCCTGGAAACAGGGTGATCAGGGTGTTTCCAGAATAAGCTGCGAAAAAAAAAAACTGTTTTGCACGATTTTTATCTTTTGGATTTTGAGCAGCTTCTTCAAGGATTTGCAAGAAAGATTTTTTATGGAGTATCTTACCCCTTATCCTAAAAACGGTTATTAAAATCTAAGGGGATTTGCAAAATCTTTTTTGAATAAAAAGAATATCCAATTTTTGGCAAGTGGATAAGGTTGTTGAGAAAAACATGGGCTAGTTGCTGAGAATCACCGCCTTATGCACACGGTTTAGGAAGTGTTTCCAGCTCATGTTTCCTCATCCCTTGTGGCTAAAGAATTCTATATTCTTTAGGGATTTTAGTTTTCAAAAATTTGAGGAATTGTTTTTCCAAGCACTATATAAAGTCGCTTCTTAGAACGATAGAAGCATCGGTTTTCAAAGAGAAAAATTTAGTGTTCATGAGCTTAAAAGTTTGAAAAGAAAACCGTGTCTAGTGAGTGAGTTATTTGAGCTTTCAAAGTTGGCATACTAGGACTTCATTGTACCCTATATTAGCTTAGTTGAGAAGCATTGTAATAGGGTGTTTTTCTTTATACTCTTCTTTCACAAAAGTGAGTAGAGTGTGTGTCCAAATCAAGGGGATTTTGGACGTGGGGTAACCTGTCTTAGGGAAGACAGTTACGTGTGTTACAAGTTGTAACAAGGTGTGTTACTATTGTAACGTGTTTAGCCCGTTTAGTGAAGTGTTTAAATCCTACACGAGGTAGGTCGTGGTTTTTAACCTCAGTTGGGCTAGAGGTGTTTTTCACGTAAAAATCCTGTGTCCATTATTTCCGCATTCAATTTTGTTGGATTTTCGCTTCTGCTTATCTCAGAAACAACCTGTGCGAACAGGGTCTAAGACTGTTTGTCAGCAACTTGTGAAAATCGGACACCACAATTCACCCCCCTCTTGTGGTTGTGTACTCTCTAAATCAACAAGTGGTATCAGAGCAGGTTCTCCTTTGAAAGGCTAACACCTTGAGAGATCCTTGAAGATGAGTACCCCACAAGGCATGCTTGAAGGTCAATCCATAACTCGACCACCATACTTCAATGGCCAACACTATGGTTGGTGGAAGAATAGGATGGAAAACTACATCCAAGCCGAGGACTATGAGTTGTGGATGCTCATCAAGAATGGACCACTCATCCCAAAGAAAATAACTGAAGATGGAAAGTCAATCCCCAAGGAGCCTAAAGAATTCAATACTGAAGATTACAAAATGATGGAAAAGAATGCAAAGGCCAAAAAACTCTTGTATTTTGGCCTTGGTCCTGATGAATATACTCGCATATCTGAATGTGAGTCGGCCAAGGAGATCTGGGATGCTTTGCAAATAGCTCACGAAGGGACCAATCAAGTAAAGCAATCTCGGATTGAATTGCTTATGAGAAAATATGAGTTGTTTGAGATGGGTGATCGTGAAAGTGTGATGGACATGTACACTCGCTTCACTCACATAACGAATGAGCTAAAATCCTTGGGAAAATCCTTCACCACCGAAGAATTGGTGAGGAAGATCCTAAGAATTTTACCTCATTCTTGGGAAGCGAAAGTAACGGCCATCCAAGAAGCTAAAGACATGAACAAGATCACCCTAGATGAGCTGATTGGCAACCTCCAAACGTATGAACTTAGGAAAAATTCTCAACAGAAAGATGAGACAAAGAGAGATCGAGGTCTTGCACTAAAGGCCTTAGAAGATGATTCTGATTCTGATGAGGAGGAGATTGCCATGATCACTCAAAAGTTCAAGAAGTTCTTCAAGAAAGTCAAAGAAAATAGCAAAAGGAAGGACTTCAGCAAGGCCAGGAACACCTCTCGGGAGCAGTTCTCTGGGTGTTTCAAGTGTGGCAAACTGGACCACATTGTGAGAAACTACCCACTGCTCAAGGAGGAACAAGAACCCGAACACCCTAGAAAACAGGGGAGGAAACAGGGTGTAAGCAGCTCAGCGAAAAGGTTCTCAAAAGCTATGCTCGCAGCCTGGGGAGACTCAAGCGAGGATGAGGAAGGGTCTGAAGCTGGGGAAGCTGATGTAGCACTCATGGCAAGAAGTGACACTGATTCAGATGATGGATCAACAGACAGTCTGACTCAACTCAAGAACAAGGTACGGGGTCTAAATAAATCAACTCTTGAGGAATTAGTGTACACTATAATGGATATATGTGCTAAATTAAAAAAGGATGTTCGAGATCTAGAACTTGAAAATGAAACCCTTAAATTAGAAAAACTTGAAGTTGACAAAGAAACTCTTGCCTTGCATGAAAATATCAATGTGCTTAAAGAAACTCTACTCATGAAAGAAGAGACTTGTTCCACTAAATTGACTGAGCTGGAAAAAGAATCCCTTGACTTAAAAGGTAAGGTCGAGTCCTTGCTTGTAGAAAATAAAAACTTGCTTGAGAAAATGAAACAAATGGAATCAGACCTTGCCACAAACAAGCTCTAGAACAGGTCCTCACAAGCACTTAAATGGTTAAACACCCATCATAGTCGAAATAGAAGAGGACTAGGTTTTGTGCCTAAGATGACCTACCCAGTGAAATAGAAAATATGTAGGATTATCTGAGAATGTTGTATGTTATCACTGTGGTAAAACGGGTCATTGCCGTTATACTTGTCCCTCAAGAGAGTATGTCATTAAAAGGAACTCAGTGTATGTAAAACAAATATGGGTTAGAAAAGATGAGATTTGTACCTCTAAAGGAATGGGACCCAAGTGGATCTGGGTTCCCAAAACTAACCTATGATCTGTTTTGCAGGCTGAAGTGAGAGAGAACAACCCAGCAAACAACCCAGCGAACAGCGCAGGGAACACCCTAGGGAACAGGCAGCTGTGGTATGTTGACAGTGGGTGTTTGAGGCATATGACTGGTGAAAAATCCAATTTTCTCTCACTTACAGCTTCAGAAGGAGGGAGTGTGGCATTTGGAAACGGCAAATCCGGGACAATTGTCGGTATAGGTAAGATAGGTGAGTCACTCTCCCATTCAATTGACAATGTTTATTTTGTGGATGGATTAAAACACAACTTGCTAAGTGTGTCCCAACTGTGCGACAAAGACAACCTAGTAGTGTTCTCACCAACACGTTGCTTGGTTGTGAATATGAACACAGGAGATGTTGTGTTGAGGGGGAAGCGACATAAGAATGTTTATAAAGTGTGTATCTCCACTCTTCCCCAAAATAATTTGACTTGTTTGAGTGCCTTAAATGATGATGTTATGCTTTGGCACAAAAGACTAGGTCATGCAAGCTACTCACTTTTGAGCAAACTTGTAACCAAAGACTTAGTGGTAGGCTTACCTTCCATCAAATTCAATGATGACAAGGTATGTGATGCATGTGCCAAAGGCAAACAAGTCAAAAATTCATTTAAATCTAAAAATGTGTAAGCACTACTCGACCTCTTGAATTGATACATATGGATCTATGTGGTCCAATGAGGATCATGAGCCGAGGTGGCAAGAGGTATGTGCTTGTGATAGTGGATGACTACTTTCGTTTCACTTGGACTTTGTTTTTGGCTTCTAAAGATGAAACCTTTGAAAATTTTCTTACTTTCATTAAAAAGATTGAAAAGAGAGTAGGACATTCGTTGGTATGCTTAAGGTCTGACCATGGGACAAAATTTGAAAATTCGAGCTTTATTGATTATTGTAATGAGCATGGTGTTGATCATAATTTTTCAGCTCCAAGAACACCCCAACAGAACGGGGTGGTAGAACGCAAAAATCGCACTCTAGAGGACATGACTAGAACAATGCTTGTTGCTAGTGGTCTTCCTAGAAACTTTTGGGCTGAAACTTTGAATACATCATGTTACATTATAAATAGATGCATGATTAGACCTATTCTTAACAAAACTCCTTATGAACTTTTCAAGGGAAGAAAACCTAATATTATGCATTTGAGAGTTTTTGGTTGTAAATGTTTTGTGCATAATAATGGAAAGGATGCCTTAGGGAAATTTGATCCAAGGAGTGATGAAGCAATATTCCTTGGTTACTCCTCGCATAGTAAGGCATACAAAGTGTTTAATAAGAGAACCTTGTGTGTTGAGGAAAGTGTGCATGTGCTTTTTGATGAAACTAACTCTCTAAGCGAGAATGATGCACAGGAAGAAGACTTCGAACTAGGTCTTGTTAGAAAAGACGTGCTGCTTCAAGGTGAACAAGGTAAGGATCAATCGGAGGAAGCAAGGCCTGAGGCTGTTCTTCAGGAAGGTAAGCAAGGTGTGAACCAAACAGGGGGAAACAGGGTGGAACCCTGTTCGGGACAACACCAGCCGAATCCTTCAGGGATAAATCCAGGAACAAGCTCCCAAACAGGCTCGAGAACAGGTTCTGAACCTGTTTCACCGAGTATTCCAGCTAGGATGGAGAGCGAGTCTGTGAACCCACTTTCACCACGATCATGGAAATACCAAAGTTCACATCCTCTTGATCAAATTTTGTCTGATATTAATGCAGGAGTTCAAACTAGATCTAGACTCAAAAATTTCTGTGCTTTCTATGCTTTTCTCTCAAAAATTGAGCCTAAGAATATTAATGAAGCCCTTGCAGATTCAGATTGGGTCACAGCCATATAAGAAGAACTCCATCAGTTCGAAAGGAACAAGGTATGGCACCTTGTGCCACGGTCAGAGGATAGAACAATCATTGGAACCAAGCGGGTGTTCCGTAACAAGCTAGATGAGTGCAGAACAGTCACTAGAAACAAGACCCGGCTGGTGGGTCAAGGCTACAACCAAGAAGAGGGAATTGATTATGAAGAAACCTTTGCACCTGTTGCAAGGATGGAGGCTATTCGAATCTTGATAGCATTTGCAGCCCATATGGAGATCAAGTTGTATCAAATGGATGTCAAAAGTGCTTTTTTAAATCGGTACCTCAAAGAAGAAGTGTATGTCAAACAACCCCCTGGTTTTGAAAGTAATGAATTTCCTAACCATGTTTTCAAACTTAACAAAGCACTTTATAGTTTAAAACAAGCCCCTAGAGCTTGGTATGAGCGGTTGTCAAGCTTTTTATTAGAAAATGATTTTACAAGAGGCAAGGTAGATAATACCTTGTTTCTAAAATCTAAGGGGAAACATTTGTTGATTGTCCAAGTATATGTCGATGACATCATATTTGATGTAACTCATCATGATTTGTGCAATGAATTTTTAAAAATGATGAAGAGTGAGGTTGAAATGAGCATGATGGGTAAGCTTAATTTCTTTCTAGGCTTGCAAATCAAGCAAATTTCAAACGGCACCATGATCCATCAACAAAAGTATATCAAAGAGTTACTTAAGCGCTTTAAGATGGAGTCGGCCAAGCCCATTGATACTCCCATCTCTCCCTCAACTAGGCTGGTAATGGATAATGGTAGTCCCTCAGTTGAGGAGAAATCCTATAGGGGCATGATAGGGTCACTCCTATACCTGACGGCTAGTAGACCTGACATTGTTTTCAGTGTTGGTCTATGTGCACGTTTTCAGTCTAACCCTAAAGAAACTCATCTTAAGGCTGTAAAAAGGATTTTAAGATACTTAAAACATACACCTGATCTAGCCTTATGGTATCCTAGAGGTTGCAACTTTGATCTTGTTGGGTATACTGATGCTGATTATGCAGGTTTCTTGGTTGATAGAAAAAGCACCTCAGGTATGGCTCACTTTCTTAGACCTTGTTTGGTATCTTGGGCAACCAAGAAACAACTCTCTGTTGCCTTGTCCACAGCAGAAGCTGAGTATGTGGCAGCTGCATCTTGTTGTGCTCAGTTATTATGGATAAGACAACAACTCAAGGACTTTTGTGTTGACATAGGATGCATTCCTATTTATTGTGACAATACAAGTGCAATTAACATTGCCAAAAATCCATGTCAACACAAAAGAACAAAACATATTGACATTCGTCATCATTTCTTAAGAGACAATGTTGAAAAAGGAGTGATCTCAATGAATTTCTGTGCCACTGAAAATCAAATTGCTGACATATTCACCAAGACATTGAGTAGAGAACAATTTGAAAGGAATAGACTCGAACTAGGCTTAATTAGAACAACCTGACCAACCTGTTCTCTCACCCTGTTTGCAACATTTAAAAGTTACGGGTACAACATGTTAAAATTTTTTGTTTGCAATCAACTTCTGTGCTATGTTTAGCATATGTGAGGTTTGCAACCTGCTGACACTTGTTGAGGTCTAATGAGATTGCCCTTATTGTCCCATGTTACCGAGCAAGTAACCTCAAGAACAAGCACCAGAAACAGGTACGCCTCTTGTTTGTCAAATATGCAACAAATTGAAAATTGCTAATCTCTTCCCGAGGCGTGCGCGGCCTAAATAAATGCAAAAGCCCGTTGCAAAACGGGCAAAATCTTTTAAAGATTTCGCATGTCTCTCTCTTTAAAGCTCTCTTGCTCAATCCCTCACCTCCACCGAAACTCTCTTGCTCTGAAACTCTGTTCAAGAAACCCTAATCTCTCTCCTTCCTCTGAAAAATGGCGTCTCCCATTAGCTCCGAGAGCTCCTCGACCTCGACTCAGGGCAACCAGACACAGAGCACAGCCTTGCAAACAGCCACAGCCCTGTTTGCGCCTACACAATTTCTGACGGCCCTCATGGAAGGTAAAATTACTGAACCTTCTCGACCCATTGTCTATAAACCTTTTGGGTTTTTGAAAAGCATCGACCTTAGAACAGTGAATCTGAAATTGGAAGACATCCCTTACAAATTTGGGTGGGAATTGATTTTGTTTGGAGAAACGGGGGCATGTAAACCCCAAGAACCTGTTGGGGCATCTGAAAGAGAAATTGGGCCTTTAGATGAAATCTTTCGGTTCGATCATGGACTAGATGATATCAGTTCGCTTGGGCTGTTCCCAGAGCAGGAAACAGGGGCCGAAACAGGGCCTGAAGTTTTTAGGGATGACCTAGGGGAGGATTTGTCAAAAGAAGAAGGGGGTAGTAGTGATCAAATGGAGGAGTCTCCTGTGAAGCCTGAACAAGCCACACCGGTACCACCAACCGGTGAGAAACGTAAACGATACAAAATTGTGGCTCGGCGTACTAGAATGCCAAGAACACGACCACCATCAAGGCCTAAAAGTGGCCAGACTGAAGAATCCTCAAAAAGTGAAACCCCTGTCAAACCAAAATCACAAATCTCCTCTTTGGCCAAACCCACAACCAGGCCAACTCAAAAATCAGCCCGAATTTCTTTCCACTCCACACCTCGTCCTGTCAAACAGTCATCCCCTGTTGTTGAGGAAATTGATTCCTCCTCTGAGCCTTCATCAGATAGCGACCCTGAGAACACCACCTTCAAACAGGGCACTCCCGTGTTCTCAGAGTCCTCAGAGGATAAGCCTCTGCCTGCACCAAAATCGACCTCCACTTTACCCTCCAAACCATCACCCCTCAAAACTCCCAAGAGAAAAGCCTCTCTCAAACACACCTCCACCCAAGACCCTCCTACTGAACCTCAACCTAAAAGAGCCAAGAAGTCTACCCCGTCCGCAATCTCAGCCAAACTGACCCAACTGCTTCAGAGACGGGTAGTCAGGGGTAAAATTATCAAGGTAAAATATTTTGAGGAACAGGGCCTGGGGGTGTTTTTGCACAAGCTACGTGCACAGGGGTGGTATGAGCTGTTTACAAACACCCAACTGGGGTGTTCTGTACATGAGTTGGCAGAGTTCTATGCCAACTACACTGTCACCGAAGGAGTGGTGACAAGTATTGTTAATGGGCAACAGCTTCGCTTTGATGCGAGGATATTAGGGAAAATTCTGGGGATTCCCTCCTCGGGCTTAGATATATATGTGAGAGAAGACAAGACTATTCTAGGGACAGCCAGGCTGCTGGAGCTCTCCCAAAAATTTAGCCAGCAATCAAGCCTCCAAACACCCAAGTCCGTGAAGAAAGGGGACATGACATCGCTCCATCAATTAATATTCTGGTTTATCATCAAGAATGTCATCCCCAGGGGCCAGGGTCGCAATCTTGCTGATGCCATGGATCAATGTTTGATGGATCTGATGGACAAGGAAGAGCAAATCAACCTTCCTGCCATCATGATTCGCCACATAGCAAGAATTGCAAACACCTCCAGGGAACATGACCTGGGATACGGCTTCTTCCTGACTAGTGTGTTTGAGCACTTTGGGGTGACTCTGCAGAAGAAGGTGGGTGCTCAGTTCATTGATGAGATTGGGAGTAACACCCTTATGGGGTGTGGATACACTTTGGTTAAAGGGTCTGCCTCAGAACAGGGGACCAGAACACCCCGTCCTCCTGTTCTTGGCAGTTCCTCAGTCAAGCTTGAGGCTGCTTTGGAAGAAAATTCTCGACTCAGTGCTGAGCTTACTGCTGTAAAAGCTGCCCTAGATGAGGAAAAGGCTCTCAATGCAAAATGCCATGAAGATATCCTCACCCTTCTCTCTTCCCTCTCAGCAAAATTTTCCCCTCCTGCTCTCTGATCACCCCCCATCTGTTGTTCTCATAGCATGTTCTCACTCCTCTTGGTTATCCTCTCTTGCTAGTTTGTACTTTCTATTGCACTTGTTTGGTGAATGACAGGTTATCTTGTTTTTTGATTGGCTTTGCCTTGCTTGCTTTCTGTTGTGAATTGCTTGTGTGTGACGAGGATGGCCAATCTCATTACCGTACCAACACACTTGAGTGTATCGCCTGTTGACTTTCCTCCATTACCCAAGTGGTGGTGATAGCAAACACCCTATGTTTGACTGTTCGCCCCTACTTTTTAATGATGCCAAAAGGGAGAAGATAGGATGACCAATATATTGTTTTAGTTTTTCCATGGACGAGTTAAATTTCTTACACTTTTTCGATACTGACTGCTTCATGTGAATTGTCGGTCCTATAAATAATTGGCACTAATCACTTCAATTGTCCTTGAAAGTCAATATGGTCACTTGGTTTGTCATCATCAAAAAGGGGGAATTTGTTAGAATGTATAAGGTTTTGATGATAACAAATCCAAGTGTTATAGTTGTTGTTGTTGTTCCAAACAGGCTTTACCAACAGGGCCTTACTGCTGTTTTTCAATATATTAAAACTGCTTGACTAATGGTTTATCAAGAACAGGTACTCAAGTCAATGATGTAAGAACAACCATGAGGAATAGGCTCTGTAAGGTGTTTGAAACATGTTCTGTGAAGTGTTTGCAGCAGATTCGTCTTTCTACAAGATGACTAGTGGTTACAACAAGATGTCTTGATTTAATTTGGTTTTATATTTTTAGACTCTTGTTAATATGCCAATCAGAAACTCTTAACTTACCACTTACTTGAAACGGTTTTGTTTTCTTTTGGTAAATATTTCGGATCACCCTTCAGAACAATCCTGGAAACAGGGTGATCAGGGTGTTTCCAGAATAAGCTGCGAAAAAAAAAAAAACTGTTTTGCACGATTTTTATCTTTTGAATTTTGAGCAGCTTCTTCAAGGATTTGCAAGAAAGATTTTTTATGGAGTATCTTACCCCTTATCCTAAAAACGGTTATTAAAATCTAAGGGGATTTGCAAAATCTTTTTTGAATAAAAAGAATATCCAATTTTTGGCAAGTGGATAAGGTTGTTGAGAAAAACATGGGCTAGTTGTTGAGAATCACCGCCTTATGCGCACGGTTTAGGAAGTGGTTCCAGCTTATGTTTCCTCATCCTTGTGGCTAAAGAATTCTATATTCTTTAGGGATTTTAGTTTCCAAAAACTTGAGGAATTATTTTTCCAAGCACTATATAAAGTCGCTTCTTAGAACGATAGAAGCATCGGTTTTCAAAGAGAAAAATTTAGTGTTCATGAGCTTAAAAGTTTGAAAAAAAAACCGTGTCTAGTGAGTGAGTTATTTGAGCTTTCAAAGTTGGCATACTAGGACTTCATTGTACCCTATATTAGCTTAGTTGAGAAGCATTGTAATAGGGTGTTTTTCTTTATACTCTTCTTTCACAAAAGTGAGTAGAGTGTGTGTCCAAATCAAGGGGATTTTGGACGTAGGGTAACCTGTCTTAGGGAAGACAGTTACGTATGTTACAAGTTGTAACAAGGTGTGTTACTATTGTGACGTGTTTAGCCCGTTTAGTGAAGTGTTTAAATCCTACACGAGGTAGGTCGTGGTTTTTAACCTCAGTTAGGCTAGAGGTGTTTTCCACGTAAAAATCCTGTGTCCATTATTTCCGCATTCAATTTTGTTGGATCTTCGCTTCTGCTTATCTCAGGAACAATCTGTGCGAACAGGGTCTCAGACTGTTTGCCAGCAACTTGCGAAAATCGGACACCACAATTCACCCCCCCTCTTGTGGTTATGTACTCTCTAAATCAACATTTTGGGTCCCAAAGCAATGTCACAGTCCCAGGACTAACACAAGAGCAGTCATCTCAACTCATTGCTTTGCTTCAGAATGTTCAAGCCACCAAGTCTGGACACAACACATCTTATCAAGGTTCTCACTATTCTGCCCCATCAACAGCATTCACCAGTTTTGCAGGTATTGATACCACTGACCACACACAAAATCTATGTCTTTTGTCCTCAGTAGCTAATTGGAAGAATATCTGGATTGTTGATACTGGAGCTAGTGACCATATGTGTCACAATAGAGATCTTTTTACTGATCTCACTAATCTTTTCAAGCCTATTGTTGTGACTTTACCTGATGGCAAGAGTGTTCCCGTAACTCAATCTGGCACCATCATTTTTAGCAACACTCTATCATTACGTGGAGTTCTTTATATACCCAGTTTTAAATACAATCTATTATCAGGAAGCAAACTATGCAATCACGATGGATGTTTCATAGTTTTCACACCCAAATGCTGCCTTATGCAGGCCCCTTCAGTGAAGAGGCCTCAGGTTCTTGGTGAACACTTTGGTGGTCTTTACTTGCTGCAATCAAGTCATGAGATCAATAAAATTGGTGCTGATGCTAGTTGCTGTTCCGAGAATATCTTCCCAAGAAATCAGATAAATGCACACACTGCTAGCATTTCCTCAGATGATGTTACTCTATGGCATGCTAGACCAGGGCATTTACCATTTGGCAAATTACTAAGTTTGGGTCTGTTTCCTACTCAGTATTCTGTTGATGTAATAAGGCAATGTCTGGTTTGTTCTAAGGCCAGACAGCATAGGTTGCCATTTCCCCATAGTCAAATTCATACTACATACTGTTTTGAACTTATCCATATTGATTTATGGGGTCCATATCATGTTCAAACTTACAATGGTTATAAATATTTTTTGACTATAGTTGATGATTATAGCAGAACTACTTGGACTCATCTTTTGATAGTCAAAAGCAATGCTTTGCCTCTTATTCGAGCTTTTGTAGAGATGGGTTCTACTCATTTTAATGCAAAAGTGCATACCATCAGATCAGACAGTGCACTTGAACTTGGTCTCAGCAAAGAAGCAACAGAATATTTTATGACTAAAGGGATTCTTCACCAAACTAGTTGTGTGAGAACACCTCAGCAGAATGGGGTGGTTGAAAGAAAGCACAAACATCTACTTGAGACTTCTAGAGCTCTATTATTTCACTCTAATCTGCCTATCAAGCATTGGGGTGAGTGTGTGTTAACTGCTACCTATCTTATTAACAGATTCCCTTCTAAAGTGCTTAAGGGTTTGAGTCCCTTTCAGCTGCTATTTGGTAAGAAACCCACTTATGATCACCTCAAAGTATTTGGTAGCCTTTGTTATGCTTCTACACAGAAATGTGGCAGAGACAAGTTTCAAGCCAGAGCTGTTCCATGTGTTTTTCTAGGATATCCTTTTGGTCAAAAAGCTTACAAGGTTCTAAACCTTGAAACACATCAAGTCTTCACTTCCAGAGATGTGGTCTTCCATGAAAAGACACTACCTTACAAGCACATTTCAGCTACAGATTATTCTATCTTTTTCCCTAATCTCAGTTCTCATGAATATCATGAGCATGAGCCCCTTTGCCACACTAATACAGAGCAGCCCCAAGATGTCTCTACCAATTCTCCTCTTGATTCCCACTTGTCCCCTCCAGTAACTCACAATTCTCAGCATACATCCAATCTTGCACCAGCCAGAAGGTCTCATAGATCTCACAAGACCCCCACTTACCTTTCAGATTATGTATGCAGCACTGTGTTAACAAATGATCACAGCTTTCAGCACTCCTACTGCCCTAATACAGTGACCTCTCACTGTTAAAATGTCACTGCAGTTCACCCAGATAGTTTGTCCATACAATCTCCTACTTTACTCTAACATTTGGAGTCTCTTCAGGAACCTTCTTCCTATGAAGAAGCATCCACAAGCCCTGAATGGCAAGAAGCCATGGCAAAGGAATTTGAGGCTCTTCAAGATAATAACACATGGGAGTCAGTTCCCCTACCTGCAGGCAAGAAACCCATAAGTTGTAAGTGGGTCTACAAGATTAAGTACAAAGCAGATGGAAGTCTTGAAAGATGCAAGGCCAGGCTTGTTATAAGGGGTTTTACACAGAAGGAAGGCATAGATTATATAGAGACTTTCTCTCCTGTAGTTAAGATGACCACAATTAGGAGCCTCCTTGATACTGCAGTCAAAAAGCATTGGCCCATTTACCAAACGGATGTTAATAATGCATTTTTACATGGGGATCTGCATGAAGATATTTACATGAAACCCCCACAAGGTCTAAATGTTGCTGGAAATCTTGTCTGCAAACTGAAGAAGTCTTTGTATGGGCTTAAACAAGCCTCTAGACAATGGTATGCCAAACTGTCTAACACCTTGAGGGACATTGGATTCCAGCACTCCAAAAATGACTATTCCTTATTTTGCAAACAACAAAATCAGTCCATTGTTATTGTGGCTGTCTATGTGGACGACATAGTTGTGACTGGAAATGACCCTAAGGAAATCACACATTTGAAGACCTTTCTCAACAATAAGTTCAAAATCAAGGATTTGGGTGAACTTAACTATTTCCTAGGTATGGAAGTCATTAAGACTCCTAATGGCATGATCCTTACTCAAAGAAAATTTGCATTAGATCTCTTGAAAGAGTTTCAGTGTGGTGAACTCCCACCTGTGACTTGCCCTTTGGGTTCTCGACTTCAAAAGCCTTCCAATATAGAAAGCCTGGCTGATGCTACTAGTTACAGGAAACTAGTAGGCAAACTCAACTACCTTACAAATACTAGACCAGATCTTGCATTCTCAGTTCAATATCTCAGTCAGTTTCTACAAGCACCAACTGCATCTCATTGGACAGCAGCCTTACATGTTCTAAGATATGTCAAGAAGGACCCAGCTCAAGGTTTGTTTTTCAATAATAAAGCTGATTACATGTTAGAGGCCTTTTGTGATGCTCACTGGGCTCAATGCCCTTGTACTCGAAGATCTGTCAGTGGCTACTTCATTATGATGGGAGGCAGTCCTATTTCCTGGAAATCGAAGAAACAGCCCACTGTGGCCCTCTCCTCTGCTGAAGCTGAATACAGATCAATGAGGGTTGTCACTGCTGAATTATCTTGGTTGACAAGATTACTCTCTGAACTCCACGTTCCATCCATCATACCTGTTCCTGTCAAGAGTGATAGCCAGGCAACCATCTATATTGCTAAAAATCCAATTTTTCACGAACGCACCAAACACATTGAATTGGACTGTCATTTTGTTCGTGAAAAACTCCATGAAGGCTTAATTTCCTTATCCTGCACCAAGACCACAGACCAGCTTGTTGATCTCCTCACTAAGCCTCTTCCTAGCGCCTAACATCATCGCTTACTTGGCAAGTTGGGAGTGTCCTCTGTACACCCTCCAACTTGAGGGGGGGTGTTGGAGAGAGAAAGAGAGTTAGTTAGCTTTGTTATAGAAAGAGAAAGTTAGTTAGTTAGCTTCTTCCATGTCAGCAATATCTGTTAGAGTTTGTTAGAACAATTTGTCATTCTTCTACACAGAGAGCTGTATATATAAATGTGGCCTCTGTTGGATTGTCACGGTTGTACTACTCAATACAATGACTACAGAGATGCTCTTCTTTCTTGATTCTCTCTCTTGTTCACAGACTCAAGGTCTGCATGTTAACACTTCCACTGTTATTTACGAACTACACATGAACCTGTACCAGTGACCCACAATCAGAATATCCCTGTCATTTCATTTTGCAACTTGAAACTCCTTGACACTGGGTCTGGAACAGAGTGGCCCAGTCATCAGATTCAGTTGATGCTTATCTTTTTCACACTTCTTTCTCCCTCCTTAGGAGTGCAGCTTGCCGTGATGAATGATTGCTTTCGACACTCATGCCATATTATTCATTTGTCCGATGGTGGGGACTAAGAACAGAACCTTGTTTTTCTGAAATGTGAACCTTACTAGATCGGCATAACTTTTGCTAGCAGAATATTCCATGTTTGTCACCTCAGTATTCAAATTGATGATGATTAGTTGACGTTCAGTTCACATGTTGTTTGGTTCTCAATTGAGCAGCACGAGTGACTTTTCCAAAACAAGTCAGACCTAGCATGTGCAACCCTTTGATAGATTCTAAAAGTAAAGGTGCTAATTTCATGCACTTGAATCTTCATTTTTGTAAATGACTACAGGTTATGAGAGCATCATATTTACATCAGTCTGATATGAAGGTGCCCTCGGCTCAGAATCGTGGCTAAGTCATCCTGGAAATGGCATAGGGATCACTAGTCTCTCGACCTTTCTCTATGAGAATAAGGCACAACTGTTAATGAGTATTGAGTAGACATCATGCTAACAAAGGCCTCAACGGCCCTTCATTGGTTAACCTTTTTCCCTGTTCTGAATCTATTTCTATGTTCTAACGTTTCCTAATTTCCACCATGTAATGCCCAGGCCCCAAAGGGTCAACTCATTAGAAAATCAATTCGTCAACAACTTACCGTCCAAAGACAAGCCCTTAGCACTTTTTGTCCTCACTTGGCCTTGAAAAGTGCAAATACTCGTTATTATAATAGGCTTACTATACACTCTATAATCTGGACATGTTTCCCAAATATAATGCCCCGGCCACAAAGGGTTGGGCTGTTACACAACGTACTAGTTAACAATCCAGTTTTTGAGCCTTCCGTAACAGCCCGTTTTACTTACTTGGGCTTGAGAAGGGGAAGTGCTAGTTATTGTGGTAGGCATAGCATACGGTACACAGTATGCCTCTGCAATCTTTCATGTGGGACATAGGATTTTACAGCTACATCTTTTAGATCATGCATTGTTGATGTTTCGGCTCAGTATTTAGTATTGTTCATGAATTTGCATTTGTTGCATCTTCTATGCTGGCTCGTAGCCTCTCTGACTTCTATTGATCCAAAGCCTTTGTTCAGATTTAAGATTATACAAAAAGCGGTTTTACTGCTCTCACCTCTAAGTTATCATAGAGACCATAGTAAGTCCTTGATGTTGGATTCCTCGCTAAGTTTCTAGCCTGTGCCTACTGATGATGTGATTAATACAATGATATTGAGCAAAAGCTTAGTTCATATCAATTGTAGGAATTCATAATAAGGACCAAACGGTCCAAACCTGCCTTTGTCGAAGCAAAATTCAAGGCAAGAGATATGTTTGATAAGCAAGATCATGAAGCAGAAGGTCTTATTAATTTATGCATGATGGTATGATAAAATTTATTAAAGTCAGAGGACTAACAGCTAGGGAGCTTCAAACTGCAGCAGCTAGTTCTCTTATTAATTTGTTCTCTATGTTTTCTTTAGCAATACATTCTTTGAGGAAAGTCAGGTACGTTGCTTACATATAGATGATTACGAAGCATGGGTGTGTGCACGCACACTTGTGTGTGTTTCTTGATCAATCCAAAACGTCAGCACAAAGAGACTAAAAAGAGAAAACTAGGAAAAATTTTAAAATATTGGCTATGACCGTGGTACACATACATGACTGTATGTTTTGCATATGATTGCTGAGCCTTGCAGAAATTCTATTCGGTCACAGGATGCTGGTAGCAATCCATGGCCTGTAAATGATAGGAAATGAGGATATGGGCATCTTAGGTACTATCACCCCTTGAATTTTTATGTTTGATGCCAAGCTATCGTTACTTTTGCGGTGTTGATGCCTTCGAGATAGGGCTATATTGACTTTAGCTGAGCCTGATAAGCAATGGATTTCCCATTACTTGCTACCCCCAAGCACCCCCCCCACCCCCCCCCCCCCCCCCCCCGGTGTAAACCCTACTAGATTAGCTAGCTTAAACCCTTATTTGATTAAGTTGGGATGCAAGATTTTGAATTCAAGAAGTGATCTCCAAGCACATTAAACCATAGTGAATTAAAAAGTCGAGATACCATAAAAATATATAGGCATCAGAACATTGTAGATTAAATTTTTAATGAATGATGTATGTCTAAAACAGAGATTGACCACCATGATAGTAGTGACTGAAGGGTACACATTGAACTCTTATTTACGGAATAAGGTATGGTACACTGCTGAAATCAGCATATGGAAACTTTTGCACATGGATTTCCTTACCATATCTGTACTGTGAAGCCTATGATGTGACAAAATATATTTGTACTCTGATGCATGTATGTGCTTCCTATTTTGTTCAGGATAGCATCGAACTACATGATGAAAGTTCTGAATTTTGACACTACTTCGAAGATCTGGATCCCCATATCGTCTTCATGAGGTGCTGGGCTCATTTGGTACACGCAGATGAGTAATCTTCTACATGCAATTTCTCATGTAATCAAAAGGAGTTGGTTTCATTGATTGCCTCCAAGTTTTGGGCTCGTCAGCTGTTTTGAAGTATATTGTTATGTTAGTCACTCTCTACCCTCACCTCAGCTAACCTGTATCAGACGCAGCGTAGTGTGACACACCTGAAACTTCATCTTTTACTAGAGTATGCGAACTTCTGAGACATTGGTAAGAACTGACACCCAGAAACTTCGCATGTTGACAATTGCGGGTTAGTCTGAACAACATAGGTTTACGTTTATCATACTATCATCCTCTCATAGTTACAATGTTCCGATTGAGTTCCCCTTTGTAAAGTATGTCGCTTACTTTTCATTCTCTGTCATAAGAAAGATTTAGACTTTTGAAAAATTCTCTGCCCTGGTGCAAGAATCGCCAAAGGATCATAGGTAGATTTACTCCTTGCAAAGATTTCCCATCTCGAGCCAAAGTGTTCTTTCCACTCCTCTTGCTTGGTGTAGTGGGGCAGATACTGCTTGACACCTAAACGAGCTGATTTACAGAAATCGAGAATTCGTTGGTTCTGCATCAAGATATGGTCTAAGCCTTCAGCTCCTGTGGAAGAAGGAGCCGCAGAGGACAGAAATCCCACCAAGTAGAAAATATCCTCATCTGGAATCACAACTGAAGTTCTGTTGTCCCACCTATCAAAATAACATGAAACACTCAATTCATATATGTACTTAGTTTGAGTGGGATACACGAACAAAAATAGTACATATTATTACTTTTCTCTGTTGACTGGGTAGATGAGAATGGGCCCATTGCTTGTGTTCTTAAGAATGTTTCCGAAGACTTGCTTGGCAAATCTGTGAATTTTGCTCTTGGGGATGAGAAGATTAAGCCATGGGTGTGGTACTTCCCACAAGCCTTTTGATCGTAGTTTGAGCTCAGAGATGTAAACTCTTTCCAAGAAGTCCACATATGAGACTTCGGCTATGAAAAGTGTAGATGGGATGTAGCTGAGTTGCAATAGCAAATCCTTGGTTTCCTGCACAAGAAAAAATTACTAAGATTAAGCAGTAGTTTTAAGTACTAAAAAGGTTACTCCTAATGCAAGAATCCTGGTATGAATCCTCACTGAAGCAAGGTCTGCGCCATGATACATGCAATCTTACCTCTAATAACCAAACAGAAAAGTTTTGAAAGAGCCAAGAAGAAAGTTTTGCAAGAGTGTGCTTCTTTTACTGTTAATATGTGGCGATCGGAATCACTTTCTTTACCTGCTCTGCAAGATCAGCCTCCTCAGGCTTGAAGTATTTTGCCACTTCTAAGCAATACAGCGTTTTGCCTTCTGAACTGAACTGGCCGGCTTGAACTGGATCCTGCGGGTTGAAAGATGATCTCCAGTTATTTAGGAGGCCGGTTCTGTTTATTATTACAAAACCTTCAATGTAATCAAATGTGGTCTTTGCAGATATAAGATGTTCCTGTTCTCCGACAAATGCATCAAACTCTGAATACAAGACTCTGATCCATTTCACCTGCTCAGAGCAGTAATTCGGTAAGTTAAATAAACAGACGAAAAAGATACTGCTCATCACTAATGATGTATCATTCATCATACCCTTGTAGGTGCCCGTTCTAGAGATATTCGCGCACGAGTTATGATGCCAAACTGGCCAAGCCCTCCAAGAACACTGTGGAAGAGTTCTGCATTTTGCTTCTCAGAACAGGACAATATTTCTCCTTTCCCTGCACAGTTAGTTGCTAGTAAGTTTCAATGATTTTGTGATTGAACAAGTGTTGATTCCATTTCACAAAAAGAAGGCCAAGCTGCAAGTCAGTTATATGAAACCTGAAGAGGACAGGAATTCAATAAAGTTCCTTATGCGTTCAATGTTTTTCTATCAATTTTGCCACCTGCCATTATGACGTAACTCTTTAAGCCATCACAAGGATCTACTAGGTGAACCAAACTCCTTGATATTCAACATGGGGCAGATTCACTGGTGGTTTCCCCCTTCCTTAACTCAGTAGGGTGCTAATTAATGTACAGGGTCATCTCACCAAGCTCCCTTCCATACTCTGACATTCACCCCTCCCCACCCCCAAAAAAGCAAGAATACAAAAAAAATCGTAGGTTTTGGAATTTCAGACCTGTAACAACCTCCAGTTGATGCACATTGCTAATCTGGGGTCCATGTCGAAATGCTTGTCCACTAACACCAGCATTAGACAACGTACCCCCGATAGAGAGATGCAGGTAATCTGTCCAAGATTTAGGGGCTAACCCATACTTGAGAGTTTCTTGCAGGATGTTTATCCACATTTCACCTCCAGAAACATCCACATATGGGGCAAATTCTCCATCATGGACTACTTGCATTGGCTGGGCTCTGAGAGAACCCATGTCGATCACGATGCCACGGTGTGTTTGGGCCTGGCCTTGAAGTGAATGACCACAACCCCTTGCGGCAACCGTCAGGTCAGAACTCGGACCCATCTGCCAAATATACTCTATGGTTTTGGCTATATCTGCAACTGACTCCGGGTACAGAACTGCAAGAGGGTGGAACTGGTACTGATTGCCGAAATCTCTTGCTGCATGATCAATTGCCTCAAACCTAAAATGGCCCTCAAGGGTAGGAATGTCCATTGGAAGAGATATACTAGGGAAACAAGGAACAAACTGGGGAGCCATAGTGCTCAAAAACAAAATGATAAAGCCTTTTCTCAGGTAAACCTTAATACTATAAGCATGCTGGTTCCTCATTTTCTTCACTTATTTTTGCGAATGAAAGCTCTTTGTTTCCTAGAGAAGGATGAAGTAGTGGTTCAGGGGAAATGAGCAAAGGACAGAATTTAAAGATGAGATTTTGGGGTGGCAGAGTCAACTTCTCACTTTCCTGCACACGCATGGGAAAACAACCCGTATGACGACTGTCTACTTACTTGGTTGGGAGGAGTTTTTGAATTTGGTGATTTTCTTTTTCAGTTGTCCTCTTTCTGTGCTATTTTATGCTTGAAGCCATCAGATGTGCAATTCTAAAGGGGAAAAAGGACTCAGCAAAGGTAAGATTTCACCAAAGCTTTACGCTTTTTGCCCGCAGTAGCTAGCACAACTGCTACCTTCATAGTTCTCTTAGATGGGCACTTTTCTACACGTCCTAGTGTATTTTTTTTGGCCACTCTCATAATTATATGCATAGTAGGGAAGGTTATCTATATAGACTTAGAGATAAAGCGTGCACTGTTAAACTAATTACACTGGTGCAACTTGTCCTATTCGCAGTGGAAAAAAACCGAGCATAAATTACGTCGAATTTGCTGCTGGGAATTATGCCTGCAAATCTAATCGAAGATTTGATGAGCTCACTGATCTGTTTGTTGATTTTTATAACCAGGAAAATGAGGCAGTCAATCGAGTACAGAAACTGGGTCCATGGGACATGTGAAGCTCAAATGGTTTAGTGCAAAATCAGAGTGGGAGAAAGATGCCATTGATGATCTTGGGGGACCTCGTAGGCCAGTATGATGTTAGCTTAAGAGAGTAATAAGAGAAAGGACGTTTAGAGCCAAGGACTATAATTTGGCTATTTAATGGAAAGATTTGAAGCTTTAAATCTCAACAACTTTGAAGAAATCAGAAATGATTCTCTTTCAATAATGACATTTCCATGCTCAAGTTCAATGCAGCCACTGTTGGAAAGAAATTTTGTCAATTACTGACTCTTTTGCTTCATTTACGTTTTACAGGTAATCCTGTTTTTGGTGGGTAAGATACTCATCCAGACACCCCATTTGAAATGTGCAAAACCAGTTAACCCGACTTTCGGCTAACCGAAAATCGGTTACGGTTTTTCGGTTAACCGAAAATCGGTTACGGTTTTTCGGTTAACCGAAAATTGGTTAACCAGTTTTTCGGTTCAAAAAAATTCCGTAACGAACTGAAAAACCAGTTAACCGATTTTTGGTCCATCGAAAATTTCGATTCGTCCAAAATCTGAATGATAACCAAACCGAAAAAGTCAGTTACTGATTTTTCAGATCAGTTAATCAGTTTTTCGGTTCAATTACCAGTTAACCGTTCACTAATAATATAAAAAGTGTACTTTTTAATCTAATTTTTTTATTTTTTATGTTTAAATCTCTTTGAAAAATTAAATTTCATTTACCATACATAAATAATTAAAAAAGTGTACTTTCTTACCTAATTTTTTCATTTTTTATGTTTATAGTTTTTTTTTAAAAAATTATATTCAATTCGGTTAACCAGTGGTTAACCGAATTTTCGAATCGGCCGAACTGTAACCGAACCGGAAAAAAAAAAAATTCGGTTTGGTTAACCGAACTGATTTTTTAGAAAATTTGTTCAGTTAACCGATTTTTTGGGTCGATTTTTCAATTTTGGGTTTCGGGTTTTTGTTTTTTTGCACGCCTAATTTGAACATAATAGCACTCAGATGAGCCAAGGCATAATAGAGGGGGATACCCAAGAACCCCCCCCCCCCCCAAAAAAATAACTGACAAGAGGATCCTCTCTGAACTGCAATATTGCAGTTCACTCGTTCAAAAGTTGAGATATTAAGCTTTTATCACCACTGATTAAAAAAAAAAAAATACTTCAAAGATTCTGAGCCTCGGAATGGGATGATTGCAAGATCCAACCGTGGAGGATCTCAACCAGCCCCCCAAAAAAAAAAAAACATCGTCAAAATGCTTCCAAATAGAATTTAAACCCAACTCTTTTATGGTGGATGTTTCTTCAATTACGCCATTCCTAACATATTACATATGATGGGTTGCTATTACATGAAGTCATCTTTAGGAGTGATTTCTACTTGTAATTAAGCTATTCTTCGATGGAGATCGTACCATTAACAATTCCAAGCTGATTGAATCTATTTGCATGGTAAAGGAAAGGGGATACCACATAAATAAAAAAGAAAAAATCACCACGAGATTTCTTTTGCTTAAAATATTTGAGTTCAAATTAAATATAAGCAAGTTAATATAGACTATATATTTCCACACCAAATTAATTATTTTGAACTCAAAAATAATTTGATAAAAAGGAACCTTATAGTAGGTTGTTTCATTAATACGTAGGGTACTTTTTTGAGTCTCAACAAGAGATCAAAGATTTTGCATTTGTTTGTTATGACCTTAGCTCAAAGCTATCTCATATTGAGACCGAAGAGAAGAAGAAATAACCACCTATGTAATTACTTTGATGCTTTGCTCTGTCTGTTACCAATTATTAGACTAATGTAAACTGAAATTCCCTTGGACTTGTGTGTTACAACGTTCAATTAGGATTTTGAATTATTTTTCTTAGTACTTTTTGACATGTTTCTCCATCCTTTTGACCCGCAAGGATCCCTCTCCTTTTTAAACCCAAAAAAAAAAAGGTTCTTCTAACTAGTTGTCTTCTTTTAAGAAATTTCTAAATTGCACCTCATTCAAATCTAAAGTTAATCTGTGTTCAATAGTCTCATCTAAACAGGACATTGGAGAAAGACAATTTCATGTACATTGATACTCGTATTCAATTAAGAACATTTGGACTGTACAGCAGTTCACAAAAATTGAATGATCGTTTTAGTTTTCAAGACTTATTTTGCTATACAGATTCACTATAATATAAATTGAAAAAAAATTATAAGTTGCAACTCAGATCTTCTCATTTAAAAATGAAATATTTAAATAAGACTAAGGATGACTCATTTTGTTAGAACCAACAACTTTCCGATGAAAATTTTGTGCGTTAGTTTAAAATATACTATAATGCTAGGTATCATTATTGTGGATAGAATCTACTTGATGCTGCTTTAAATTGGCATGCCTTGTTGCACCACGGTTGCTAATTTTCCACACATACCAAGTGGTCTGCACTGGCCAGTCAAAGATTTTGTTTTCGTTAGTACGAATGTATTATAAAGAAAAGAAGAACTGTCTTTGTCTTTTTGAACTGGAATAAGGCATCTGTTTGGAAACTTCTGCAAAAAAAATTTGAGCAAACAGTCCTGAGAAGACCTCAAGTTTTTCTTTCACTTGCCATCAATGATGTCAATGGTGGATGACATTCCGTTGAGTACTTCATATTTGCTTTCCGGCCAAATTTCTATAGAGGTCAAACTAAAAAATGCACCAAATTTTTCAAGGCTAAAAAATTAAAGGAATAAATAGTTAATTGTTTGTCACATAATAAAAGAGGACAAATCTAGTAAAAAGAAGAGGAAAAATATAGTTTTGGGAGTAACGAATTTCAGTTACTAATATTATTAGGGTTATATCCCTGTAATGCAAGAATTTAAATAAAATAATTTTTTAATATGTTATCAAGAGAACGAATAATTAAGTTGTTTTTCAAATGGCAAAATAAGTTGATGTATTATATTATTTAATTTATGAAAACTTTGAGAATTTCTTCTAAACCTTTTTCTATTCAATTGATACACTTATTATTTTCAACTCATATGAAACGTTTTTGTTCTATTCACATTTAAATCATTTTCTTTGTTAAATTTTTACATTTTTGGAAGACCAAATTCTATTACCAATTAGTATTAAGATATATCAATACTCATTTGAGCAAATAGAATTAAATATATATTAAATCTACCCCATCTTACATACCCCTCTAATATCATGGCATCTTATATGTTGATTATACATGCAAGAGTTTTACTAAATAATAAAATTTAATCTTGTTGAGATTACTATTTAAATTTAACTTATAAATTGCAATATTGATGTGATATATATTAGAAAAAATAATTGCTCTTTAAATCAACCATGGTGATTTTTTTAATTGGCATATATATGAGAAGTAGTCATCTTTGATGATGCATAATATGAAAGAGGACTATCGTATGTAAGATAATTAAAGTTTTATAATAATCGAATTGAAGACTCTCTTAACTAAAATTATTTATCAACTAAATTTTTTGTATTTTTCCTACCATTCTCCTATGTACTAATTACTCTTTTTTTTTTAAAATAAAAGGTAAGCATTTCACTTGTACAGAGGAGAGAATAAGCAGATTCTTAGAAATGGTAGGGTGTGAACTCCTAAGCTCCCATTTAAATGTGAATAGAGCAAAAAAAGTTTCGATGAGTTGAACTTAAAAATTATCCATTTATTCATTTAATTGTTTGGGCTTGAAAATTTTGATAGATTCTTTAATTTGTTCTAGGTGGGAATTTGTCACAAAGCAAACATGGGATCTTCAACGGAATATTATCCACCATTGAGGTTCTTGATGGGAAGTAAAAGAGAACTTGATACTCTGTTAGGACTATTTACTTACAGATTGTCAATTAGAAAAATTCTAAATAGAAAGACTTCGTTACATTTCGATGAAATTTGGCACGAATTAATTTAAAGAATTTATATCTTACGAAAAGATTCAAAGTTTATTCAGCTTAGTCATACATAAAGTTGTACTGTGGAGGCTAATTAATTGTCGACATATCTCATAGAGTGAAGTTGATACCAATTGCAACAACTCTACCTAACGTACACTTCCAGTGTTTTACAACATGTAATTAATGACCAAAAATCCCCAACACTTGTTGTCTTCCACGATATGTAATGACCAAATGTCCCCAAAATGGTCCTTCAAATCTTGAAGGTCCATTCATGCCCAAAAATAGAGGTTAGTTAATTTAGTGAAGGACCAAATTATTATAGATAGTGGTTACAGGTATTACATTTTCCAATAAGTGAGGAGTGAGGACTGTGACATACTACTCAACAATTACAAGAGCAAGGTTTTCTGAACACGAAAATTTTAAAAAAAAAGTTTTATTAGCAACAACACCTCTAGCGTGGGTCCCGCTCTTGCGGGTTTAGAGAGATTCAGATGTGGGCAATCTTACTCTTACAAATATTTTTACCCGTAGAAAGAATGTTTCGTAAAATATGAAAATGTAATTTAAAAATCCTCTACTTATTAGCTTGTAGTACAAGGTGTTTATAACAAAAATGGCTTCATTCATCCGAGATTGGATGATGAGATTCCTATTGATGCATTGATCATTTCTGCAAATTGTTTATTACCTCTTATGAAAAAGGGGCATCCTTTAATCTTACTTTTTATTTTTTAATATGTTTTGCGCGTAAAATATTGTAAGTCCTCTTTACGAAGAAAATATGAAAAGTTCTAATGTCGGAAGTAAATTATTTCAAGCACATAATAACGTATATATTTTAATATAACTTTTGGCCGCTAAGATCTCAAGTGACTAGAGGGGCCAAATTTTAGGGCCCTAAATGTCCTTCCCATAAGACATAATCATGATCATTATACGGAATGATTAAGAAGGAGATCAATGGGAAGGATAGAGGAAAAAAAGGGAAAGTTCATATACATGTTGGATAACTTCCTATATGGATGAGCTCATAAATCTATGTTATTGAGGTCAGCTACTAGACAAGGTTTACGATGAAGGGAAGGGTGAGTAACTGAGGGACAGACTTCTTTGTGCCAGGACCCCCTCCCCCCAAAAAATCCCACTAAGACCGTGTTTCGCAACAGTATTCTGAGGTAGTATTTAGTATTTTGATCAAGTAAATAAATTAATTAATCAATTCTTATTGTTAGATGTAACCTAGTGTTTTGACTATTCAAGTAGCATTTAGTGTTTTAAGTAACATTTTTGAAAAGTTAACAGTATTAGCTTTTGGCATTTAGAAGCAGCGTTTTATATTTTTTGGCGAAAAATATCCTTTGGAAATTTTATTTTGAAAATTCTCTATAGCCTTTCATGTCAATTTACATCGATAAGCTAGCCCAACATCTAAATTTACCAAACATATTTGTTTCAACCGTTCATTTAAATAGGTATCCGCTAACAATTAAATTAAAATGCTACCAGCTACGTAAACAGATATCCGTTATCTGAACCACTATCAGCTATGTAAACAACTAACTTTATCGAATATAGCCTAATTTTCTAGTATGAAAACGAACCATGCAAACGAAATTACCAAACTGGACTCTTATTATATATTTTTTATTTCCTGACATAGGATAAAATATTTATCTTATAACGGAGGACATGTTTGAAGCTAAAATAATCTTAAATTATCAAACCTTTTCAAAAAAAATTGTTTAAATTTTACATTCTATCCCAGTGAATTTGGTTGGCAAAAATATTCTCCCTAAATGATGAGAATCCTAAAAGAGTATAACTTTCTCAAAATGTTGCCATATGCCATTTGACTAAACAAAGTGATCTTTAATGACTATGATTAAAAACCCACTTAATTCCACTACGCTGTCTAAAGTCAATGGGTGTGACGTGAATAAATGAATCTGGTCCTCCAAACCAAAACCATGGTGCAAAATCCCAAATCTTAAAAATTTCACGCCTATAATCTAGAAAGAGACCTATCAACAATAAACAACTCATTAAAGGCTTAACCAATTTGCTCTGGTATTATTGATCAGCAGTTAAATTTCAAAGACAAGATTAAACCTGAATGGGGTCCCTTCACATCAATAGCTGCCAAGATCCTTGGGTCCCATATTGCAACATAGTTGGTGATTAATTATTTTTAATTCATTACTATTGATCTAGTACAATTGTCACATATATAATGGTTCCAACGGCGGCCTTGATCCATGTTAATTAGACATTTCGAGGTCATTTCCAGGTTAAATCATGATCAATGAGAATTAATTGTCGAGGATTCGCCCATACAAGCAGCGGAAAATGAGAATTAATTTTGGATCCTGCAAATTGGATAATGAAAAAATTCAGACAAAAAATTGATGCCTAATACCTGATTTTTTTGATTCAGATAATTCGGACAATGTTAAATTCATGTTAAATCGAATTTAGACAATAGAAATATAAAAAATATTGTGTCTGAATTCATAATTCTGACGAAAAATTCAAGACCGTACAAGATTTTTTTTCTGAATCAAATAAATTTGAGTATTCGGATCGAACAACTTTTTGCTATTGTTAGCAAACAGCATTGAGGCAAGTGGGCAAAATGCTACTTGGTGGCACAAAACGGGTCAAAAAATGATGCCATGTAAAATTTATGTTTGTCATCCTCATAATTGCCATGGGGAAGGGAAAGGGGTCAAAGGTAAAAGACAACTTGGAGGGGGTGGGTAGGACAGAAAATTGATATTTGGATGATGAAAATCTTTGTTTGGGATTATTTAATTTTAAGGATAAAATCATGTAATATGGTGTTCTTATCTCGTTAATTCGCAAACTAGAAAAGCCAAAAGGTTTGCTCTTATCTTGTTCCCCACCCCACTTTCAACAACATTAATTATTGTCATTGTCTTCTTATTAATTTTGGAATTTGATACAAATTTAATGCCCCATGGACATGGTTGGAATTCCTTTGATGTTTTATGGCATAGTAGAACAGTGAGAGAAATGAGATACAAGATCCAATATGGTTTGTATCTTTGGTTTGTTTTCGCAATCTATTTAGAAAAATAAGTGATTAACTGATTTTATTACTGAATTCCAAGTTATAATGGATCGAACATAAAAATACTTTCAGAGCAAAGCCGGCGGTTACCTCGTGAGGAGGAAAAGGGGGAGAGAGAGACTGGCGAGGCGAGGGAAGAATTGCAGCATGAGCCTCACACCTCAAGGGGAGCCTCGGAGCCCCGAGCTCACTTGTGAGGTTTGTTTTGGTTTTTTTAAAATTTTTTTATTAGTTTTTTTTATTATAAAAATAAAGTTGTGTGTTATGAAGTGAATTTATAGATATTATTTTATGGTTAAATGTAGGGTTTATAGGTATTATTTTGTTTGGTGAAATAAAGTGGTAAGCCTTCCACTGAAGAGGGTGAGAATTGTGAGGTAAAAAGTTAGAAAGAAGATTGATGTGTCAGTGATAGGCCCACCGATGAGTTAAACAACTGGCTCACCATTGAATTTGCTTTTATATTTTTTCAATTATTAAAATGGATAAAGCCAAAAATAGCACAAGAACCGAACAACGTCTAACTATACATATCATTTTATTAGTATTAAAATATGTGACAATAAGTACTAGAATAGCATATCAAGCACTAGATATAGGATGTTAATTTAGAATATCAAACAGTAATGATCCTCATATCAGTCATAGGCCTCGGAACAAAGAAGATACCAAAAATTTGAAACGTTTACCCCAAAAGTAGCGGAACCCCAATTAGAATTTGATTGTGAGACATCATGGGTCACGTTCGATAAAATTAGCTATTTAGGTAGTAAATAACAGTTTAGATAAAGGATAACTGTTTAGATAATGGATAACAGTGTCAATTTAACTATTAGCATATAGTTGTTTCAATGAGCGATTAAAGCAAATATATTCAGTATATTTAGTCGTTAGGTTAGCTGATTAATGTAAATTAACATATAAGTATGTAGATAATTTTCCAAGATAGAATTTCCAAAGGGTATCTTTGGCCCAAAAAAATATGAAATGCTACTTTTGAATGTTAAAAACTAATAATATTTAACTTCTCAGAAGAACGTTACACGCTAATTGGAATACTAGTCCAAACACTAAAATTTGACTGAGTAATATATTGATTTATTCAAAACGCTAAATATGACTCAAAATTTTGCTAACGGACATGGCCTTGATCTTCATCTCTCTAGCGGTTGGTGGCCCTCTTCTTCTACCTTAACAACCTGTGATTATTTGCTTTTCCTTTTTGAGAAGGTAAAACACAAAATAAAAGTAAAATACGATGCAATGAATCAAATCTTGTTGCATTGTTATTAAATAGAGATAGATTAAAACTAGAGACACATATCACTTAATGTTAAAATTTTTAGGTTAAGAAATTTTAAATAAAAGAATAATGCATGCAAGTTAGTCGAATTAGGTACTATTCCATTCCATGCAGTCATTTTGACTTTGTTCGTTCTAAAGTAACCCTAAAAATAGGGAGATTAATTTCAATGACCATCTTAGTTAAACATCTTTTAATAATGCTTTAAAAATACTGCATATTTACTCGAAAATAGTTAACCCGGGTCAATGCGAGAGTATTTGCTAATCTATGATTATATTAAAACACAATTCCCTAAGGACAAGTGTTGACGCAGGCATCATTTTGTAGGTTCGGGCAAGATCCAAAGCTAATTCCAAAGCCAATGAAACGGTGTTTAACGCTACAAGCATTGCTCTAAACCTAATTAATCATGAGCGTAATTTGAACGTATTTAATATACTGATTAAATCTTTATATGATTAAATATGACCTAATAGGCTAATAGACTAATTACTTATTACTTATGGATATATATATTTTTCGGTAATATAATATGTTTTCCATTAAAAAGTAATTAATTCAAAGGTCGCATGTTAAGACAATATCTTTTTCACAATCAGTAACAAATTCAATTGTAATTTTGAATTCATGGTCCCAGTTACAAATCTGACCATGAAATTTATAATTGAGCTTTATTTTATACTATCATACTTGGCTTTTATTACGACAACTATGATTAACTCAATAACAATTTTGACTTCGCAATTTCAATTACACATCCGAATATTGATTTTCTTGGAAATTCGTTTCCCGTGAAAATGGTCTCTTATATTTGTGAATAATACGTTAGAAATTTATTACTTGAAAATTATTTTAGATATGTGATTATAATTATATATTAATGTTTTCCCAAATAACTGTTCTAGGTTGTTATGCTAGTCGTGCTTTTGGTGCTTTAACGTCTTCGTCCTTAACAGTCATACAGATTCTTGTATGAAATAGTTTCACGGAAATTTATTATGAGACGACTTATATGGCAAGTCATTTTTCTTTTAATTTATGTGGTAGTTAATGAGTGTGTGGGATGTCTCATAATATAAGTTATCGTGAGACGGTCTCACATAAGACCTAATCTAACAGTCATATGTTACTATTGTGGGTAATTGATGATCTTGTTTGAGCTTAATCCCTTAAAGCATTAGTCAATAATCCTTGATTAAATGCGCATTTACTCTTGCATCTTCAGTTGCTTGATCAGGATCAAGGGGGTGATTTCTTCCGTTAAAGCCAATCGGATTAGCTACAATTGTATGTAATCGATGAACGACTTTTCGCAATCACCCACAATACAATCTGATTCAAAAGCTTTTCCATTCACTCTTTTCAATTTGTTTGTCTCTTATGATTTTCTTTCTAATTTCTAAATAAAGTTGTATTCTGAGATCTAACACAAGTGCATAATTTATTGAGACATCATTTTTTAATATTTTCTAACAAAACATCCAATAATTTTAGTTTAAGAATAATATTCAGACCAAAGACAAATTAACACAAGTACATAAGTATTTTAGTAATATCCTAAAAGATTATCCATGCTTCACACTTGCTCAAAAACTAGTTGACAATTTATTAGTGCTTATCATGAACTTAGATGACTAGTTAAGGTGACTGATTTCATTAGGATGGGAGAAGCCCCTTTTTTACATTTCAATAATTTATTCACTATTACACAATGAAATAAGCGAAGGGCAACTTAATTGTACAGCTCACTTTATTCGCTATAATTCAAGGGGAAAAAGAGATCTAATCAAAAGTGGACAGAAATAATAAAAGCGCATACATGAACCAAATCTCTCACACTTCCAAGGATATCTCACGACCACCAAAGATAGCATCCTTGAATTTGACCAACTCAAATCCTACCCCTTTCTTTTCACGTGGCGCATGACAAGGACATATATCAATTAACTCAATTGTGCATTTCATTTGGAGAAATTATGTTTATATCAATCAAAGTTTAATGTGGCTGGTTTATTTTAATTTTAATTTTTAAAATTTGTTATTTTTATGGTGATATTTTTAATTTAATTAGGGCATATTATATCGAGTGGATTTGGTGTCAACTTTTATAATATATATTTTCTTCTCGATATCACATTAACAATACCTTCAAAGTTAATATGAGGAGGTTTTCTGGGTAGTTAGTTAGAGTTGAGGTGATTGCATTCGAGAAATTATACTTGGAAAGATAAAACCTACACTGAATATATTGAGCTTTGATTAGTTTGTTTTAAGTTTAGTTCTTAAATTTTTTTAATTTTTATGATGATACTTTTCATTTTTATGGGTCACGCCATGTTAGCATCAAATCGATAAAGTTTTTCCTTTCTTTTTTTTAGTTTGTTGACAATTATTGGTTATGTGTATCTTTCCTATTTTTGATCCATGGTCTCTTGGTCTTCAATGTTATCACTAAATAAAGGCATTGTACTAGTTAGTTAACTGGAAAACCGCAGAGATATTAATATCTATTTCCGTGACTTGTCTTCAAAGTCGAAGTAATCTTTTTGATCCTTAGGTTTTTGAAATCATATATATCTCTATATGTATGCTGGTATATGAAATTTTAATTAAAAATTGTGATTTCTCAAAAGTACAGAACATATTAATTAAATTTAGTTTTTAACTTTAAATTATTAAATTAAGAATTATTAGCGATTTAGCATAGTGTGAATTTAATATAAATGAGAGTAGAAAAAGTTAAAACAAAGAAATTGATAAAATATTTAAGTGAATTCGGATGAGGGACTAATGGAGGTAAGTTAGTAAGTTTGGGCAGATAATACAATAGAAAAATTTTGATTGGAGCAACAAAAAACCTAGAACTACAAAAGGTGGGCTTCCACTATTGAGTAGGCAGCACAATCTCAATCTCACCATATTCCATTGCAAGTAAAATAGAAAGGATAATATATAATAAAATACTTTGTTTACATTCTTTAGATTCATTCAATTTAAACTAAGTCTATACTCCTTCGAAAACAATGAGAGCTTACCAATCCTCACAAAATTCATATAATTTAATATAGAGTAAATTAACGTGTTTATTTAAAGACGGAAAAACAAAGAGAGAAGGAGAGAAATAAAGGGAGAAGAAATATTGAGTTGCTTAGTCTCCTCAAACACAAAATAAAATTTAATTCTTAAAAATCACTGTCAACCCTAATTGTTAACAATAATCAATTAACAAAAAAAAAAAATACTCTTCTTCTTGGTGCTATCTCTCAATTTGATTAAAAAATGCACACCCTTAAAAACATCTATTTTGGTTAGAGTGTAATAAATATTATTTTTAGATTGTTTAATTGTATCTTATTTATTTTCATAAACATCATAAAAGTAGGATTTGCATAGCAAAGTCAAAGTTACCTCTTGAAAAGTATAACCAATTTAGTAAATTTACTATATTGACCTTATTTCACTATTTCTTACAATAGTGATTCATTTTGTGGGATAGATCTTTGATGTACGAAGTTACTTAGATGCCTCTCATTTAACTATTTATTGAGAAAGTAAGAGTTAACTTAAATGCCTAAAATACCCTTAAAATTACACAATTTAACTTGCCCTATTCCCTTTTAAGGCAATGATAATATATATATATATATATATATATATATATATATATATATATATATATATATATATATAAAAGTTTGATTCATGTGATGTATGAGTGACACGTGATGTATCACATAGGATGCCACCTAAGACATAAAAGATTTAATTAATATAATAATAGTAAAATTTAATTAGAAGAATTAGATAACTGTAACTGCACAATGGTTGCATTATATGAAGTATCCATTTAATTAGATGCCTTACGCACGATTATAGTAGGATAATTATCTAAAAAATATAAAAAATAAGCTAATAAATAATTCTGTCAAAGAGACTATTTGATTATTCTATAACCTTAGTTATGTATGACGGTCAAATAGGATAATGTTCATATAATTAAAAAAATTAAATCACTATTGTTAGTTTTAAAGGAGAAAAAAGTTTTCCAAATACAAAATCAATATGGAATTTTTAAATTTAACTTTAATTAGTAATGCGAATAGTGATAGCTACATAGAATTGGATGTGAGGCTAATTTAATGGAATATTAATTCAAACAAATAAAGTGACTATTGAAATACTTGACTTATTATTAATAGTGTAGCTATACTATCAAAGTTATAGAATATTAATAGATAAATATGCTTCAAATATGAAGTTACATGCAATCAATTAAATGTAAATATGAAAACTTTGTTACTAATTGATCAGTTATATAAAAATTGGAATAAGTGGTTATTTTCAATTATTTGAATAACAAAACACCAAAATTATATATTTGACCTTATGACTACTTACTTGTTATAATAAATTACAAAAAAATAATTAATTCTCTTACAATGCAATTAGTATAATCCTAGTAATTCTAAGAACTAATATAGTGAGATGTAACATTATTTGAACGCTAAAGTGATAGATGCATAACTTACTTATAAAGGTAACCTCCCAATTAAAGTCAGCATTAGAATCATCAATAATGTTATATTTGGTTATGAATAGGGTAAAAATTATTTTAAAATTTGAGAATTGAAAAAATTATTCTAGATGAAGACGAATAGATGTTATATCAGTAATCGTCGCAGTCCTCATTCACTCAACGTCGCTTATCCCTTAGTGCGGTTTCTTGAATTCTTAATTCCTATATCATACACTTCAAACTATACAAAAATATATATGGACTAAATGTGACAAATACACATGGGTAAATATTTTGATCGATGTGATTTATGTAAGTATCTACTCTCAAAAATTCCTCTTGTTTTTTTTGTTTTTTTTTTTTTTTTTTTTTTTTGTATAAGGAAGATAAGCAATACAATCCAAACACTTCTTTTCTCAAGGTTCTTCCTAGATTTTCTTCATAGATGATGCAAAGAAGGTCCCTTTGGGGGACCTCATTCCACACAACCTTGGAATGTAAGGAAAGTCCATACTTTGCCAACCAGTCCGCTGCGTAATTTCTTTGTCTAAAAATATGATAAATAAGAACTTTGTTGCGTAACTGAATGTAGGTGAATATGTCTTGAATGAGTACTTGTAGTTCCCATGGAGTTCAAATATGACTTGAACTGCTTGAACAAGAATTTTGTCGTCTCCTTTTATGTGGATATCAACAAGACTTGCCTGCACTGCGACTTTATTCCATTCTACATAAATGTTACTTATGCTAGCAAAATTGATGACACTCCTAATTTGAATGCTAACGCTTGAATAAATTTAAGTACCCTCCCAGTTGTGAATGATGAAACCTTCTACTGAACCTTTTGGTGATTTGAATCCATCAAAACTTATTTTGATGAATCCGCCTTGTGGTTTCCTCTATGCTACCCAATTGGGTTTGGTGGTTGAATTATTTGTGTGAGTTTGTGTCTGAGACACCATTGCACTATACCCATATTTTGGCTCTTATCAATATGGTTCTCGAATTAGGTGCTTCATCATGAAATGTCATATTGTTCCTTGTTTCCACATACTCCATAGTTGGGAATGCCTCCATCGATTTTAACTATATGTCCTTGCGTTCTGACGCTAGAAAGTATATGTAGAACACCATTTTGCATTTTAAATGGGAGATTTGTCTTTATCTAATTATGAGCAGTTGCTAATCTCCAACAATTATGTACAATGTTACATCAAAAAAACATAATGGTCTACACCTTAATTATTAGATTGAGAAAATTGGCAAAGAGGGTCAATGTCGTACCTCTTTGAACAGAGATCCTCTACAAGGAAGCAATGTTTGACAAAGCTAACAAATAAATTCTTCTACTTTCATTTGATGTTTGGTTTCCAAGACTAGTTATATTCCCCCACATATGGATTTACAAGGTCCAACCCATCTACGGCCCAAGTTGTGATCTTTCTGGAAAAAATCACAATTTTCTAAAAGTCCCCAACATATAAGATCGGAGATTGAATCATATCTCAAAAATACAATATGACTTGCCCTAATGAATCATATCTCCTTTTTCTGGGTAAGGTGATTGCCAACCGTGTTGGGTATTATGCACCTTGACATAATAGACCATCCATGCTTGATAAAAGGAGGGAACATAAACCAAGGAAAGCCACGTCGAGGTAACTTGACATATAGACCCACTAGCAAATCTATTGGCTTCCCACAAATTTCCTTCAGACGATTAGGAAGATTACGCATTCTACTAACCTATAACGTCAAGGGTGAGACTTTTAAAAATTTGATAAGTTAAAACCACAAGTGCATGGTATAACTGGTAGGACTATACATTATATGGTCCAAAACCAGATTGGTTCGAAGACTGGGTTGGACCGGATCAAACTGGACCGGATCGAGGCCATTCGGTCTGGTCTTTTGTCTTTTTCGGTCTTCCCAACATAATAGACTATCCACGCTTGATAAAAGGAGGGAACGTAAATCAAGGAAAGCCAAGTCAAGGTAACTTGACATATAGACCCATTAGCAAGTCTGTTGGCTTCCCACAAATTTCCTTTAGATGATTAGGAAAATTACGCTTTCTAGTAACCTATAATGTCAAGGGTGAGACTTTTTAAAATTTGATAAGTTAAAACCACAAGTGCATGGTATAGCTATTAGGACTATACATTATATGGTCCAAAAGCGGACTAGCTTGAAGATCGGGTTGGATCGGACCAGACTGGACTGGACTGAGGCCATTCGATCTGGTCTTTTATCTTTTTCGATCTTTGGTCCGGTCCAGGTTTGGACCCAGAGGACCAAGAACCGAACCAGGACCGAAATCAAGTTAGGCTTTTTGGGGGGGTGCCAAACTTGATTTCAATTTGAATGATTTAGCGCCCCCACTCATGTCCTCTCCTTCATCAGTCGCATTCTGCTGCACCTTTGTGTAACGGCTCGAATCCAAAAACAACTAATTGCATTGCATTATATTAATTACAAATTAATCAAGTTGGGCGCCGCATTTCAATTTAGCATTTTATGTATGCATATATATATTTGTGCATCGCAGGTTAGAACGACGATGTAACCTCAAAATGGATCTCACTATACTCCTAAATAATTTGTTCAAGTGCTAATAAATATTTGAATGTTGCTGAATAAACATTAGCCTAATTATCAAATAGCTAATTTGAAAAATGGTAATAATAATAACATACGAACAAATATATTAACAATGTAATAATAATAATAAGGTAAGTTATGTATATAAAAAGAGTGAGGCATTACTCCAAAAATGAAAATATTTTACCCAAATTTTACACCTAAAAGATCCACAATTTCATTTATTAATTTTCGCCAAAAATATTATCCCAATTATCCATATATGTATATATGTAATCCAAAAAAAATGAAATAAAAATGAAATGGTGAGATAAATTGGGAAAACTCTACATAATGATGATATGTCAAAAAATAAAACGGATAGAGAAAAAAAGGAAAAAGAATAACTTAAAACTAAAACAAAAAAATCAAAACCCAAACCCCAACCCTTTTCCCTGCAACCCACGACAGAAGCCCCCCTCTTTTTCCCCTGTTCTACGCCAGGCCAGAGGTGCACCCCCTACCCCCTGTTCCGGCCTGCTCAGCCACCGCCAGCCGGCATCCAGTCGCTGGCCCACCGTCCGAGTGCCTCCCTGCCATTGTCCTCTTCCCCCATACTTCTTTCAAGTGTTCAAGTGGGTTGAAAGGTGTGAACCTTAACCTCTATAAACTCGAATTTCACTTATTAATGATTAAATTTTTGATATTAGAAGATGTATTTAACTTCAAAGAATGCTAGTTGTATCTTCTTGAGTTTTGGATGTGAAATTAAATTTGGGTTGGGGGGGAAGCTTGAGCTTGAGGTTGGACATGGTGATGAGTATTGGATGTTGGGTGTAAGCTTGCTTATGTTGCCTTAATTATGTTTAGATTAATTTTAAACAATATTTGAAGGAAGTTGATGAGATAAACGCGTGTCGAATGGTTGTGTAGTTGCCATGGATATGGTGGTTTGTAGGTCGCATACAAATTTTAGTTGTTTATGATAAATCAATGGTGGTTAGATTAATTTTAATGAAAAATTGAATGGAATTAATGGGTTATGTATACTGGATGTGTGAGCTATGGTCATGAGTGCGTGACTTGGGGCTAGGTGATGAGTGAAACTCTGGCTTAATGGGAGTGCTCTAATAATGTTAAGTGTGCCTTTGGCAATAATTGAGTAAAAAGAAAGAAATAGGTATTCTTATGAGTTGTAGTTATTAGCATAATAGGCCTATGCGGTTTTATTTCTCTAACGACCATTTGTATGGACGGGACTCGACTTGAACCTGGAACCAAGTTCATGACATCGCCTTAAATCGTATCGCAATCCAAAGTTTAAGGACTAATGGTGATTTGTTAGAGAGGAAAGCAATAATCATAACAATAATGTTAATAATACTGATGATAAAAATAGTCACAATTCTAACAACAACAACAACAACAACAACAACAACAATAATAATAGTAGTAATAATAATAATAATAATAATGGTGATCACAATAATTTGCAATGGCGTTAA
>JAKOGI010003346.1:0-56892 GCA_029747015.1 Carnegiea gigantea | reverse complement strand
TATATGTATATGCATACATACATACATACATGCATACATGCATACATATATACATACTGATGGTAGAGTACTAATAAGATTTAATTTAACTAAAGAACGAAGTTTATCTTCAAAATCTTTAGACAATTTAGAACTCCCTCGGACTTCATATTCAATGCCTTCTAGGCCAACTAGTTATGATTATTCAAAAGATAATCGCATGGAAGATACTCTAAAGATTTATTACAAAGCTCCCATGGCTGAGCCAATAGATGAAGTTACTTCATCTGTAGATTCCCCAACCTACTCAACTATGCAACCTCCATCATTTTCCTCAATCAATGCTATTTCAATACCTTTTGCAATCAACAAAGATTATTTACGTCAAAATTTCAATTCAATAGAAAACAAAGTCAAAAGAGAATGGTTCCTTTCACACTTTGATTTAAAAGCTCAAGCATTCATTAGGCAAGAATGGTATTCATTCATGGAAAGACTCCAAGTCAATATTCCTTTCTTTAATTGGTGGGCTATGTTTGCCTTAGAAAATAATCTTCCAGACCCGTTTTAAGTTAAAGAAATAAATACCGAAATTAATTTTGCAAAAAAATGGACCCTCTTAAATGGTCAAATACTTACTTCTTTTACCTCTCCATTACAAGAAATCATATTAAATACCCCTGAAGGTAATATTCCAGCAGTCCCATTCAAAATAGGTAGAAATTATCTAGAAACTAGTCAAGTAACGCTAAGTGATATTAAAAAGGTATATCATCAAAATAATTGTACAAATCAAGTATTGCATTCAATGTCTCAACAAGTCAATATGGTCTCTACTCAAGTTGAAGCAATTGTTAAAAAACAAGAAGTTGATTCATTAACTGAAAAACTAGAAAACTTAGATATTAATGATACCAAGAAGGACAAACCAAACTTTTTAGATGAGATTGCAAAACCTTTATTCAAAATAAGACGTTCAAATAAATTAGAACTCCCAGATGCTAATACTCCATTAATTTCAAAAATAGAAGAAAAATTAAAGGAGGCAGAAACTTCAACATCTCATTCAGTCAAAAGTACAGTTAATATTTTAGAAAAAGATTTATCTCAACTAGATGATGATTTCCAAAATATTAATAAAATATATAAAAAGAAAATTCCCTATTACTCCAAACAAACTCCTCCAGATCTTCACCTTGAAAGTGCAAAAACAATAATTACTAAAAACTTTGCTGGTGATTCAATATATGAATGGAATATAGATGGTCGTAGTGACCATGAAATATTCATAACCCTCCAAAGAATGTTAATTGCTTATACAGCCTATTCAACTAAACATGCAACAGATTTACAAGCTTTTGATTTATTAACATCAGGATTCACTGGTATACTCAAAAATTGGTGGGAAAATTATATTCAAGAAGACGAACGTACCAAAATTAGAACTCATACTAATTCTCAAGGACAACTAGACAATATAGAAACATTGATTTATACAATAGTTACTAATTTTCTTGGAAGTCCAAAGATATTACAGCTGCAACAGATATTCTTTTAAGAAATCTAAGGTGCCCAACTCTAGAAGACTACAATTGGTACAAAGATACATTTTTAAGATATCTATTAAAAAGAGAAGACTGTCGTCAATCCTATTGGAAGGAAAAATTCATTTTAGGATTATCATCCTTATTTTCTCAACGAATATTCAATAAATTGAGCGAACTTATTGGTAAAAGCCCTATTCCATTCGAACAAATTACGTTTGGACAATTATTAAGCTTTATTAAAAAGGAAGGAATTTCTTTATGCAACGAATTAAAGTTACAAGCCAGATATTCAACAGATAATGCCGCCAAGCGAAAAGAGTTAGGTTCTTTTTGTGAAGCCTTTTGTCTTCCAAAGTTAGAAGCTCCATCTGTCAAAAAAACGAAGAAAAACTCAAATTAATAAGAAGAAACCATATACTACAAGAAATTCAACTTACAAAAAATTACGTCCTAAAAAGCCTACTCCAAAAGGAAAAACTGATCATACTAATACTTGTCATAAGTGTGGTAAATTAGGCCACTATGCAACAAATTGTAAAGTTACAAAGAAACTCAATGAAATCTGTGCAGAACATCCAGACATTCAAGAAAAATTAATTACCTTATTTGAACTCAAAGATACACCTAATTAATCGGGAAATTCATCATCCTCCTCTGATTGTGAAAATAAGGTTATTAATGAACTAGAAAGTGACTCAAGTGAATACTCATCAAGTAATGAGTCTTCAAAATTATGCTATAAGTGTATTAATGTCATAACTACTAATAATAGTGAAAAGGAATTTTTATTAGATTTAATTGAACAAATTCAAGATAGCGAATTAAGGAAAGAGTATTTACAAAAACTCAAAGGTATATTAATAAAAGAAGATTCTTTAGAACCTCCTCATAAGGTAAGTATCAATAAAATATTTGAAACACGTGAGATTCCAAATATTCTAAAGGCAGTTAATATTCAAGACTTAAAAAACGAAGTTAATATATTAAAAGAACATATTAAAAATTTACACAAAGATTTATGTTCATTACAAACAAAAGATCTTGAATTAGAAGCAAGGTTAACATTAATAGAAAATAATCCTTCTTCACCAAACATTCAATCAGAAGACACTCCTACGAATCCACAATTTGTTTCAACTATTAATCAAATAAATTTCCAAAAATGGTATATTCCTATTACTCTTAAAATTAAAGATAGCTTTAAATGCAATACTATTGCACTATTAGATAGTGGTGCAGATCAAAATTGTATTCAAGAAGGATTAATTCCTTCAACATATTATGAACGGACAAAAGAATGACTGCATACTACTAATGGTATGGCATTACAAGTTAAGTATAAATTATCTAATGCTTATATATGCAATCAAGGATATTGTTTCAAAAATTCATTCATTTTAGTACGGGATATGAGTCAAGAAGTTATTCTTGGAACTCCTTTCCTTACTCAAATTTATCCATTTAAAGTAGATCAGATAGGTGTGCATACATAAATTATGGAAACTACAATATCATTCAAATTTGTCAATTCTATTTATCAAAACGATTTACCTTTATTACAAAATGCTTCAATAACAAAGCAAATTAATGTAATTGAATGTAATAATCCAAAATACTGGTACAAATTAGAACAACGTGACCTCATTCAACGACTCAATAATAATCAAAAGGAGTTACAAGAAATAAATAAACAACTCGATGAATTAACCATTAGCTTACGCAATCATATAGCCTCAATAGATTTTTATACAAAATGGTTACATGAGTATCATCAATTAGCTTGCCAGCGTCATGATTTAGAAAAAACCATAGACTATTGGCAAACCAATCTTAGAATACTCAATACCTGCATAGGCTAATATCAAATCATCTAGCCTACACCCATTCAGTGCGGAGTAAAATATTTTCAAAACTATTTTCCAAAAGGTTCTTGAGCAAAATAAGTTTTCAACACCTTGACACAGCATTTTCTCATTCTAACAACCATCATTTATTTTCAGCCATCAACACTTCAAACATCTCAGTCCTTTACCATGATTACTCAGACCCATCTTCCCTATGCTGTCCCTGATCCAACTCAATTTCAAAGTTCACGATCCAACAAAATCCCTCAAGCCTCGATTCAACATCCTTCATCGTCCACTCAAATATTTTCTTCTGAACCATCAAAACATTTTCATACATATCTAACCGTGGACAATAACGACAAAGGCAAAAACCAAATCAATGACTCCAATTCCATTCCGTTACCAAATTTTCCACATGAACCACTCCTATTCTATCTTCGTGACCATGAACTCTACTATACATCGTTCTATGGACCACGATACAATGAAAGTGTTATCTTCATTGATTATCAAGACTGGTATAATTCCTCTGAAATATCATTTTACAGTTATCTCAAACTTATTAAAGCTTATCAAACGCTTGTTCAAGATGCCAACAATCATCCAGTTCTCAATGTTATGCCTACTGGGTATATTAATTATTTCAAATGGTTCCGCAAATACTTTGAATATTGGACAGCTTTTGAACCTCATATTTTCAAATTTGTTTCAAAAATGTTCCCTGATGTTCATATTTGTCCAGTTGATCAAAGTCATACTCAAGTCCTCATACCATTACACTATCCATTCCAAATCGATGCTTCCTGTCTTATTCAGACACCATATGGTCTACGGTGCAAATATCTACAAGATGATTATTTCCATTTTCGCTACTAATTACTCCCTGATCAATTCATCCTTGTGCGCAAGATCCTTATGACTATTGAGTAGATTTTCTACTCCTCGTCATTATTCAAAAAAAAAAAGAACAAAAGACAATTGCCAAAACAAAATCAAGAAAAGAGCCCGCAAAGGTCTTGGCCTTTGGCAAAAGTAAGGGCCATTATTTCTTTACGTAGTTTTTGTTTTGCAGGATTCCATTCAATTTCATAATCATGCATACAAGCATTCAAGCCATCCACTTGGCCAAGTTCAATTCATTAAATGATTCAAAGTCTACACATGATCAAAGGACAATCAATTCACTATCTACCTTGTACGACAAAGAAGAATGATTCAACAAAGATAGCTAGCAATCATTAAGGTCATTCAACGTGTCAACTTTCAATTCAATTTTGCCTTATGACTCATCGTCATCAAAAGACATTTCAACACGGCATGCAATGACTCAACCAGTAAGTTCAACACGGCACGCAATAACTCAACCAAGCAAGTAATTACGCAAAACCATGACTCATCACCCCAAACAGTTCAAAGACGTCAGAACAATCATTCAACCCTACTGTTCACGACAGTTCATCAAACACTGTTAGGGACAGCTCATTTACAATAATTCAAGAATAGTCCAAGGTCCATTATTACTCAGCACTGTTCCACTTTTGACGTGGCTCCAGTTCGAGTTCAACACAAAGCAATAATAATTCAATATTGTCGGCAGCAATTATCAACACAAGACTCAATCTTTATCGTCCACTTGTTTACCTTTAATTCCATGTGGTATTCCATAAATAGACACTCTATAACACTACATGAGGCAAGAACCAAGAGAACCAAGAACCAACAAGTAGAACCAACATTTAGGCAAAACCAACAATTAGAATTGCTTGTACTACTCCCCCTCCTTCTCTCAAAAATCCTATACTCCATCTCTTAACCTTGTATCAAGTTTATTAATTCCAATCAAAGTAAGTTTTATTCATCTCCTTTTCTCATTTCAATTCTGTTATTTTCAAATTCGTTTTTGCGTTTCAACATTATTTTCCTGCATCATATTAATTTGTTACTCCGCTCCCCAACATTAATCCACACTTAGGCCTTACCTATTACCCGGCCTTGGTCGATCCAGCTCCTCCTGGTATCCTAGGTGTTCTATTCGTGATCCGTAGACCCACGACGCAGAATCCTGTCTGACACCAACGGGTACCTCCTGCCAACTTTTACGTCAGGCCTCACGACCCTGACAACCAAGCTGGTGGCTAGCCACCTGGCCTCCGAGGACTAAGAGCGAGAACTTCGTCACCAATTCAAGTCATCCCACGAGAATATCCTCTAGAGGTAGTGCAGTTTATAGCCCTCTTATCAGCTAGCAGGATTTTGTTGGATCGTGAACTTTGAAATTGAGTTGGATCAGGGACTGCATAGGGAAGATGGGTTTGAGTATTCATGGTAAAGGACTGAGATATTTGAAGTGTTGATGGTTGAAAATAAATGATGATTGTTAGAGTAGAGAAAATGCTGTGCCAAGGTGTTGAAAACTTGTTTTGCTCAAGAATCTTTTGAAAAATAGTTTAGAAAATATTTTACTCCGCACTGAATGGGTGTAGGCTAGATGATTTGATATTGGCCTATGCAGGTATTGAGTATTCTAAGATTGGTTTGCCAATAGTCTATGGTTTTTTCTAAATCATGATGCTGGCAAGCTAATTGATGATACTCATGTAACCATTTTGTATAAAAGTCTTTAAAATCTATTGAGGCTATATGATTGCGTAAGCTAATGGTTAATTCTTCTAGTTGTTTATTTATTTTTTGCAATTCCTTTTGATCATTATTGAGTCGTTGAATGAGGTCACGTTGTTCTAATTTGTACCAGTATTTTGGATTATTACATTCAATTACATTAATTTGCTTTGTTATTGAAGCATTTTGTAATAAAGGTAAATCGTTTTGATAAATAGAATTGACAAATTTGAATGATATTGTAGTTTCCATAATTTTCGTATGCACACCTATCTGATCTACTTTAAATGGATAAATTTGAGTAAGGAAAGGAGTTCCAAGAATAACTTCTTGACTCATATCCCGTGCTAAAATGAATGAATTTTTGAAACAATATCCTTGATTGCATATATAAGCATTAGATAATTTATACTTAACTTGTAATGCCATACCATTAGTAGTATGGAGTCGTTCTTTTGTCCATTCATAATATATTGAGGGAATTAATCCTTCTTGAATACAATTTTGATCTGCACCACTATCTAATAGTGCAATAGTATTGCATTCAAAACTATCTTTAATTTTAAGAGTAATAGGAATATACTATTTTTGGAAATTTATTTGATTAATAGTTGAAACAAATTGTGGATTCGTAGGAGTGTCTTCTGATTGAATGTTCGGTGAAGAAGAACTAGTTTCTATTAAAGTTAACCTTGCCTCTAATTCAAGATCTTTTGTTTGTAATGAACATAAATCTTTGTGTAAATTTTTAATGTGTTCTTTTAATATATTAATTTCATTTTTTAAGTCTTGAATATTAACTGCCTTGAGAATATTTGGAATCTCACGTGTTTCAAATATTTTATTGATACTTACCTTATGAGGAGGTTCTAAAGAATCTTCTTTTATTAATATACCTTTGAGTTTTTGTAAATACTCTTTCCTTAATTCGGTATCTTGAATTTGTTCAATTAAATCTAATAAAAATTCCTTTTCACTATTATTAGTAGTTATGACATTAATACACTTATAGCATAATCTTGAAGATTCATTACCTGCTGAGTATTCACTTGAGTCACTTTCTAGTTCATTAGTAACATTATTTTCACAATCAGAGGAGGGTGATGAATTTTCCGATTGATTAGGTGTATCCTTGAGTTCAAACAAGTTAATTAATTTTTCTTGAATGTCTGGATGTTCTGCACAGATTTCATTGAGTTTCTTTTTAACTTTACAATTTGTTGCATAGTGGCCTAATTTACCACACTTATAACAAGTATTAGTATGATTAGTTTTTCCTTTTGGAGTAGGCTTTTTAGGACTTAATTTTTTGTAAGTTGGATTTCTTGTAGTATATGGTTTCTTCTTATTAATTTGAGTTTTTCTTCGTTTTTTGACAGATGGAGCTTCTAACTTTGGAAGACAAAAGGCTTCACAAAAAGAACCTAACTCTTTTCGCTTGGCGGCATTATCTGTTGAATATCTGGCTTGTAATTTTAATTCGTTGCATAAAGAAATTCCTTCCTTTTTAATAAAGCTTAATAATTGACCAAACGTAATTTGTTCGAATGGAATAGGGCTTTTACTAATGAGTTCGCTCAATTTATTGAATATTCGTTGAGAAAATAAGGACGGTAATCCTGAAATGAATTTTTCCTTCCAATAGGGTTGACGACAGTCTTCCCTTTTTAATAGATATGTTACAAATGTATCTTTGTACCAATTATAGTCTTCTAGAGTTGGGCACCCTAGATTTGTTAGAAGAATATCGGTTGCAGCTGTAATATCTTTTGAACTTCCAAGAAGATTAGTAACTATTGTATAAATCAATGTTTCTATATTGTCTAGTTGTCCTTGTGAAGTAGTATGAGTTCTAATTTTGGTACGTTCATCTTCTTGAATATAATTTTCCCACCAATTTTTGAGTATACCAGTGAATCCTAATGTTAATAAATCAAAAGCTTGTAAATCTGTTGCATGTTTAGTTGAATAGGCTGTATAAGCAATTAACATTCTTTGGAGGGTTATGAATATTTCATGGTCACTACGACCATCTATATTGCATTCATATATTGAACCACCAGCAAAGTTTTCAGTAATTATTATTTTTGCACTTTCAAGGTGAAGATATGGAGGAGTTTGTTTGGAGTAATCGGGAATTTTCTTTTTATATATTTTATTAATATTTTGGAAATCATCATCTAGTTGAGATAAATCTTTTTCTAAAATATTAACTGTACTCTTGACTGAATTAGATGTTGAAGTTTCTGCCTCCTTTAATTTTTCTTCTATTTTTGAAATTAATGGAGTATTAGCATCTGGGAGTTCTAATTTATTTGAACGTCTTATTTTGAATAAAGGTTTTGTAATTTCATCTAAAAAGTTTGGTTTGTTCTTCTTGGTATCATTAATATCTAAGTTTTCTAGTTTTTCAGTTAATGAATCAACTTCTTGTTTTTTAACAATTGCTTCAACTTGAGTAGAGAGCATATTGACTTGTTGAAACACGGTATGTAATACTTTATTTGTATAATTATTTTGATGATATACCTTTTTAATATCACTTAGCATTACTTGACTATATTCTGGATCATTTCTACCTATTTTGAATGGGATTGCTGGAATATTACCTTCAGTAGTATTTAATACGATTTCTTGTAATGGAGGGGTAAAAGAAGTAAGTATTTGACCATTTAAGAGGGTCCATTTTTCTGCAAAATTAATATTAGTATTTATTTCTTTAACTTGAAATGGGTCTGGAAGTTTATTTTCTAAGGCAAACATAGCCTACCAATTAAAGAAAGGAATATTGACTCGGTGTCTTTCCATGAATGAATACTATTCTTGCCTAATGAATGCTTGAGCTTTTAAATCAAAGTGTGAAAGGAATCATTCTCTTTTGACTTTGTTTTCTATTGAATTGAAATTTTGAGGTAAGTAATCTTTGTTGATTGCAAAAGGTGTTGAAATAGCATTGATTGAGGAAAATGATGGAGGTTGCATAGTTGAGTAGGTTGGGGAACCTACAGATGAAGTAACTTCGTCTACTGGCTCAGCTATGGGAGCTTTGTAATAAATCTTTTGAGTATCTTTTATGTGATTATCTTTTGAATAATCATAACCAGTTGGCCTACAAGGCATTGAATATGAAGTTCGAGGGAGTTCTAAATTGTCTAAAGATTTTGAAGATAAACTTCGTTCTTTAGTTGAATTAAATCTTATTAGTACTCCACCATCAGTCTCTTCTATGATTTGTTGAATATTCTTTTGAGCAATATTTCTTGGTGGCCTGGTATTTTGAATTATAAATTCTTGAGGAATAGCAATTTCATTCCACTTTAATAATTTAGGAGTGAAGGTAGTAATATTATCTGATTCAACTTTTAGTAGTATGGTTTCATCTAGAGTGGGTTTTAATAAATATTTTGGATTAAGTTGAGATGAAAGTAGCTTGAAATATACTCTGTAAGTAATAGCAAAATTTCTAGAAAGTTCACGAAATTGAACCTTTAAATCATTTTGAATATTAGGAAGATGGATATCTAGAACTAAGGTATCCATAATCCAAGGATCATTCAAATCTACTGAATAATTTGGGCAACAATTAAAGTATATGGGACCATTGCAAATATTAGTTGAATCATGGCTAATAATGAATCGTTGTAACGTATTAACCTATTGTCTCTTAGGGCCATGAATATAGGACAATCTAAGCCTAATCTTGTCAAAGGTTTGAGTGCAATTTGAATCATGCCAAAATGAATGTATCGGTACTTTTCTTGATATCTTTTTATAGCAATTTTTGAAAGTACTTTAATAGTTTGAAATTCTTCATCTAAACTAAAAGTTTCTTCATGATCTTTTATTGATAAAGCCGTATTGAAATCAAATTTTCCTATTTGATAGATTGTTTCTATCTTTTGTTTAGGAATTTTCCAAGTATACATATCAATTTGACTACTAACTTCCTTACTGTTCACCACATTTGAGTTCTTACTACTACTTAAACTAAGACGATCTCTAACCCAAGAGGCCATCTGAGTTACGTTGGAACACTGAGCTAAGAGTCATGCACATCCTACCGGGACCACTGGGACCACCCCACCGGGACCACCTCACCTGGGCTGACCAACGGACTTACTGGGGCTGACCAACAGCTGACCAACGCTAGCAACGGTGCGACACTACCAAAGGGCACAAACCTGGCTCTGATACCAGGATGAGCAGGATCGGCCTAGGCCGGGTAATAGGTAAGGCCTAAGTGTGGATTAATGCAGGGGAGCGGAGTAGCAAACTGATATGTTGCAGGAAAATAATTTTGAAATGTAAAACGAATTTGAAAATAACAGAATTAAAATGAGAAAAGGAGATGAATAAAACTTACTTTGATTTGAATTAATAAACTTGATATAAGGTTGGAAGATGGAGTACAGGGTTTTTTGAGAGAAGGGGGAGGAGTAGTACAAGTAATTCTAATTGTTGGTTCTGCCTAAATGTTGGTTCTACTTGTTGGTTCTACCTTATGCAGTGTTATGGAGTGTCTATTTATAGAATACAACATGGAATTAAAGGTAAACAAGTAGACGATAAAGATTGATTCTTGTGTTGATAATTGCTACCGACAATCTTGAATTATTGTTGCTTTGTGTTGAACTCGGACTGGAGCCACGTCAAAAGTGGAACAGTGCTGAGTAATAATGGACCTTGGACTATTCTTGAATTATTGTAGATGAGTTGTCTCAAACAGTGTTTGATGAGCTGTTGTGAACAGTAGGCTTGAATGATTGTTCTGACGTCTTAAACTGTTTGGGGTGATGAGTCATGGTTTTACATAATTACTTGCTTGGTTGAGTTATTGCGTCCCGTGTTGAACTTGCCGGTTGAGTCATTGCGTGCCGTGTTGAAATGTCTTTTGATGATGATGAGTCATCAGGCAAAATTGAATTGAAAGTTGACACATTGAATAACCTTAATCATTGCTAGCAATCTTTGTTGAATCATTCTTCTTTGTCGTACAAGGTAGATAGTGAATTGATTGTCCTTTGATCATGTGTAGACTTTGAATCATTCAATGAATTGAACTTGGCTAAGTGGATGGCTTGAATGCTCGTATGCATGATTATGGAATTGAATGGAATCCTGCAAAACAAAAACTACGTAAAGAAATAATGGCCCTTACTTTTGCCAAAGGCCGTGACCTTTGCGGGCTCTTTTCTTGATTTTGTTTTGGTAGTTGTCTTTTGTTCTTTTTCTCTTTTTTTTTTGAATAATGACGAATGGTAGAAAATCTACTGAATAGTCATAAAGATCTTGCGCACAAGGATGAATTGATCAGAGAGTAATTACTAGCGAAAATGGAAATAATCATCTTGTAGATATTTGCACCGTAGACCATATGATGTGTGAATAAGATAGGAAACATCGATTTGGAATGGACAGTGTAATGGTATGAGGACTTGAGTATGACTTTGATCAACTGGACAAATATGAACATCAGGGAACATTTTTGAAACAAATTTAAAAATATGAGGTTCAAAAGCTGTCCAATATTCAAGGTGTTTGTGGAACCATTTGAAATAATTAATATACCCAGTAGGTATAATGATGAGAACTGGATGATTGTTGATATCTTGAACAAGCATTCGATAAGCTTTAATGAGTTTAAGAAAACTGTAAAATGATATTTCAGAGGAATTATACCAGTCTTGATAATCAATGAAGATAGCACTTTCATTGTATCGTGGTCCATAGAACGATGTATAGTAGAGTTCATGGTCACGAAGATAAAATAGGAGTGATTCATGTGGAAAATTTGGTAATTGAATGGAATTGGAGTCATTGATTAGGTTTTTGCCTTTGTCGTTATTGTCCATGGTGAGATATGTATGAAAATGTTTTGATAGTTCAGAAGAAAATATTTGAGTAGACGATGAAGGGTGTTAAATTGAGGTTTGAGGGATTTTGTTGGATTGTGAACTTTGAAATTGAGTTGGATCAGGGACTGCATAGGGAAGATGGGTTTGAGTATTCATGGTAAAGGACTGAGATGTTTGAAGTGTTGATGGCTGAAAATAAATGATGGTTGTTAGAATAGAGAAAATGCTGTGCAAAGGTGTTGAAGATTTGTTTCGGTCAAGAACTTTTTGAAAAAATAGTTTTGAAAATATGTTACTCCGCATTAAATGGGTATAAGCTAGATGATTTGATATTGGCCTATGCAGGTATTGAGTACTCTAAGATTGGTTTGCCAATAGTCTATGGTTTTTTCTAAATCATGACACTGGCAAGCTAATTGATGATACTCATGTAACCATTTTGTATAAAAGTCTTTAAAATTTATTGAGGCTATATGATTGCGTAAGCTAATAGTTAATTCTTCTAGTTGTTTATTAATTTCCTGTAATTCATTTTGATCATTATTGAGTCGTTGTAGGAGGTCATGTCGTTCTAATTTATACCAGTATTTTGGATTATTACATCGAATTACATTAATTTGCTTGGTTATTGAAGCATTTTGTAATATAGGTAAATCGTTTTGATGAATAGAATTGACAAATTTGAATGATATTGTAGTTTCCATAATTTCCATATGCACACCTATATTATCTACTTTAAATGGATAAATTTGAGTAAGGAAAGGAGTTCCAAGAATAACTTCTTGAGTCATATCCTGTACTAAAATGAATGAATTTTTGAAACAACATCCTTGATTACATATACAAGCATTAGATAATTTATACTTAACTTGTAATGGCATACCATTAGTAGTATGGAGTCGTTCTTTTATCCGTTCATAATATATTGAGGGAATTAATTCTTCTTGAATACAATTTTGATCTGCACCACTATCTAATAGTGCAACAGTATTGTATTCAAAATTATCTTTAATTTTAAGCGCAATAGGAATATACCATTTTTGGAAATTTATTTGTTTAATAGTTGAAACAAATTGTGGATTCGTAGGAGTGTCTTCTGATTGAATGTTCGGTGAAGAAGAACTATTTTCTATTAATGTTAACCTTGCGTCCAATTCAAGATCTTTTGTTTGTAATGAACATAAACCTTTGCGTAAATTTTTAATGTGTTCTTTTAATATATTAACTTCGTTTTTTAAGTCTTGAATATTGACTGCCTTTGGAATATTTGGAATTTCACGTGTTTAAAATATTTTATTGATACTTACCTTATGAGGAGGTTCTAAAGAATCTTCTTTTATTAATATAACTTTAAGTTTTTGTAAATACTTTTTCCTTAATTCGGTATCTTGAATTTGTTCAATTAAATCTAATAAAAATTGCTTTTCACTATTATTAGTAGTTATGACATTAATACACTGATAGCATAATCTTGAAGACTCATTACCTGATGAGTATTCATTTGAGTCACTTTCTAGTTCATTAATAACATTATTTTCACAATCAGAGGAGGATGATGAATTTTCCGATTGATTAGGTGTATCTATGAGTTCAAATAAGGTAATTAATTTTTCTTAAATGTCTGGATGTTCTGCACAGTTTTCATTGAGTTTCTTTTTAACTTTATAATTTGTTGCATAGTGGCATAATTTACCACACTTATAACAAGTATTAGTATGGTCAGTTTTTCCTTTTGGAGTAGGCTTTTTAGGACGTAATTTTTTGTAAGTCGGATTTCTTGTAGTATATGGTTTCTTCTTATTAATTTGAGTTTTTCTTCGTTTTTTGATAGATGGAGCTTCTAACTTTGGAAGACAAAAGGTTTCACAAAAAGAACCTAACTCTTTTCGCTTGGCGGCATTATCGATTGAATACCGGGCTTGTAACTTTAATTCGTTGCGTAAAGAAATTCCTTCCTTTTTAATAAAGCTTAATAATTGACCAAGCGTAATTTGTTCGAATGGAATAGGGCTTTTACCAATGAGTTCGCTCAATTTATTGAATATTCGTTGAGAAAATACGGATGGTAAACCTGAAATGAATTTTTCCTTCAAATAGGGTTGACGACAGTCTTCCCTTTTTAATAGATATGTTAAAAATATATCTTTGTACCAATTGTAGTCTTCTAGAGTCGGGCACCTTAGATTTGTTAAAAGAATATCAGTTGCAGCTGTAATATCTTTTGGACTTCCAAGAAAATTAGTAACTATTGTATAAATCAATATTTCTATATTGTCTAGTTGTTCTTGAGAATTAGTATGAGTTCTAATTTTGGTACGTTCATCTTCTTGAATATAATTTTCCCACCAATTTTTGAGTATACCAGTGAAGCCTGATGTTAATAATTCAAAAGCTTGTAAATCTGTTTCATGTTAAGTTGAATAAGCTGTATAAGCAATTAACATTCTTTGGAGGGTTATGAATATTTCATGGCCACTACGGCCATCTATATTCCATTCATATATTGAATCACCAACAAAGTTTTCAGTAATTATTGTTTTTGCACTTTCAAGGTGAAGATCTGGAGGAGTTTGTTTGGAGTAATAGGGAATTTTCTTTTTATATATTTTATTAATATTTTGGAAATCATCATCTAGTTGAGATAAATCTTTCTCCAAAATATTAACTGTACTTTTGACGGAATTAGATGTTGAAGTTTCTGCTTCCTTTAATTTTTCTTCTATTTTTGAAATTAATGGAGTATTAGCATCTGGGAGTTCTAATTTATTTGAACGTCTTCTTTTCAATAAAGGTTTTTCAATCTCATCCAAGAAGTTTGGTTTGTCCTTCTTGGTATCATTAATATCTAAGTTTTCTAGTTTTTCAGTTAATGAATCAACTTCTTATTTTTTAACAATTGCTTCAACTTGAGTAGAGACCATATTGATTTGTTGAGACACTGTATGTAATACTTGATTTGTATAATTATTTTGATGATATACTTTTCTAATATCACTTAGCATTACTTGACTAGTTTCTGGATCATTTCTACCTATTTTGAATGGGATTGCTGGAATATTACCTTCAGGGGTATTTAATACGATTTCTTGTAATGGAGGGGTAAAAGAAGTAAGTATTTGACCATTTAAGAGGGTCCATTTTTTTGCAAAATTAATATTGATATTTATTTCTTTGACTTGAAATGGGTCTAGAAGTTTATTTTCTAAGGCAAACATAGCCCACCAATTAAAGAAAGGAATATTGACTTGGTGTCTTTCCATAAATGAATACCATTCTTGCCTAATGAATGCTTGAGCTTTTAAATCAAAGTGTGAAAGGAACCATTCTCTTTTGACTTTGTTTTCTATTGAATTGAAATTTTGACGTAAGTAATCTTTGTTGATTGCAAAAGGTGTTGAAATAACATTGATTGAGGAAAATGATGGAGGTTGCATAGTTAAGTAGGTTGGGGAACCTACAGATGAAGTATCTTCATCTATTGGCTCAGCTATGGGAGCTTTGTAATAAATCTTTTGAGTATCTTCTATGTGATTATCTTTTGAATAATCATAACTAGTTGGCCTAGAAGGCATTGAATATGAAGTTCGGGGGAGTTCTAAATTGTCTAAAGATTTTGAAGATAAACTTCGTTCTTTAGTTGAATTAAATCTTATTAGTACTCTACCATCAGTCTCTTCTATGATTTGTTGAATATTCTTTTGAACAGTATTTCTTGGTGGCCTGGTATTTTGAATTATAAATTCTTGAGGAATAGTAATTTCATTCCACTTTAATAATTTAGGAGTAAAGGTAGTAACATTATCTGATTCAGCTTTTAGTAGTATGGTTTCGTCTAGAGTAGGCTTTAATATACATTTTGGATTAAGTTGAGATGAAAGTAGCTTGAAATATACTCTGTAAGTAATAGCAAAATTTTTGGAAAGTTCACAAAATTGAACCTTTAAATCATTTTGAATATTAGGAAGATGCATATCTAGAACTAAGGTATCGATCCAAGGATCATTCAAATCTACTGAATAATTTGGGCAACAATTAAAGTATATGGGACCATTGCAAATATTAGTTTGAATCATGGCTAATAATGAATCCTTGTAACGTATTAACCTATTGTCTCTTAGGGCCATGAATATAGGACAATCTAAGCCTGATCTTGTCAAAGGTTTGAGTGCAATTTGAATCATGCCAAAATGAATGTATCAGTACTTTTCTTGATATCTTTTTATAGCAATTTTTAAAAGTAGTTTAATAGTTTGAAATTCTTCATCTAAACTAAAAGTTTCTTCATGATCTTTTATTGATAAAGCCGTATTCAAATCAAATTTTCCTATTTAATAGATTGTTTCTATCTTTTGTTTAGGAATTTTCCAAGTACACACATCAATTTGACTACTAACTTTCCTACTGTTCACCACATTTGAGTTCTTGCTACTACCTAAACTAAGACGATCTCTAACCCAAGAGGCCATCTGAGTTATGTTGGAACACTTAGCTAAGAGTCATGCACATCCTACTGAGACCACCGGGACCACCTCACCTGGGCTGACTAACGGACTTACTGGGGCTGACCAACAGCTAACCAACGCTAGCAACGGCGCGACACTACTTAAGGGCACCAACCTGGCTCTGATACCATATCGGCCCCTCCCTAGGTGTTCCGTTCGTGATCCGCAGATCCACGACGCAGAATCATGTCTGTGACACCAACGGGTACCTCCTGCTAACTTTTACGTCAGGCCTCACAACCCTGACAACCAAGCTGGTGGCTAGCCACTTGGCCTCCGAGGACTAAGAGCCAGGACTTCGTCACCAATTCAGGTCATCCCACGAGAATGTCCTCTAGAGGTAGTTCAGTTTACCGCCCTCTTATCAGCTAACAGGATTTTTTGAGAGAAGGGGGAGGAGTAGTACAAGTAATCCTAATTATTGGTTCTAATTCTTGGTTCTACCTCATGCAGTGTTATGGAGTGTCTATTTATAGAATACAACATGGAATTAAAGGTAAATAAGTGGACGATAAAGATTGAGTCTTGTGTTGATAATTGCTGCCGACAATCTTGAATTATTGTTGCTTTGTGTTGAACTTGGACTGGAGCCACGTCAAAAGTAGAACAGTGCTGAGTAATAATGGACCTTGGACTTGTCTTGAATTATTGTAGATGAGCTGTCCCGAACAGTGTTTGATGAGCTGTCGTGAACAGTAGGCTTGAATGATTGTTCTGACGTCTTGAACTGTTTGGGGTGATAAGTCATGGTTTTGCATAATTACTTGCTTGGTTGAGTTATTGCGTGTCGTGTTGAACTTACTGGTTGAGTCATTGCGTGCCGTGTTGAAATGTCTTTTGACGATGATGAGTCATCAGACAAAATTGAATTGAAAGTTGACACGTTGAATGACCTCAACAATTGCTAGCTATCTTTGTTAAATCATTCTTCTTTGTTGTACAAGGTAGCTAATGAATTGATTGTCCTTTGATCATGTGTAGACTTTGAATCATTCAATGAATTGAACTTGGCCAAGTGGATGGCTTGAATGATTATGGAATTGAATGGAATCCTACAAAACAAAAACTACGTAAAGAAATAATGACCCTTACTTTTGCCAAATGCCGTGACCTTTGGCGGCTCTTTTTTTGATTTTGTTTTGGTAATTGTCTTTTGTTCTTTTTCTCTTTTTTTTTTTGAATAATGACGAGGAGTAGAAAATCTACTCAATAGTCATAAGGATCTTGCGCACAAGGATGAATTGATCAGGGAGTAATTAGTAGCGAAAATGGAAATAATCATGTTGTAGATATTTACACCGTAGACCTATGGTGTGTGAATAAGACAGGAAGCATCGATTTGGAATGAATAGTGTAATGGTATGAGGACTTGAGTATAACTTTGATCAACTGGATAAATATGAACATCAGGGAACATTTTTGAAACAAATTTAAAAATATGAGGTTCAAAAGCTGTCCAATATTCAAGGTGTTTACGGAACCATTTGAAATAATTAATATATCCCGTGGGCATAATGATGAGAACTGGATGATTGTTGACATCTTCAATAAGAGTTTGATAAGCTTTAATGAGTTTGAGATAACTGTAAAATGATATTTCAGAGGAATTATACCAGTCTTGATAATCAATGAAGATTGCACTTTCATTGTATCGTGGTCCATAGAACGATGTATAGTAGAGTTCATGGTCACAAAGATAGAATAGGAGTGGTTCATGTGGAAAATTTGGTAATTAAATGGAATTGGAGTCACTGATTTGGTTTTTGCCTTTGTCGTTATTGTCCATGATGAGATATGTATGAAAATGTTTTGATGGTTCAGAAGAAAATATTTGAGTGGACGATGAAGGATGTTGAATCGAGGCTTGAGGGATTTTGTTGGATCAGGGACTTCATAGGGAAGATGGGCTTGAGTATTCATGGTAAAGGACTGAAATGTTTGAAGTGTTGATGGCTGAAAATAAATGATGTGTTGTTAGAACGGGAAAATGCTGTGTCAGGGTGTTGAAAACTTGTTTTGCTCTAGAATCTTTTGAAAAATAGTTTTGAAAATATTTTACTCCGCACTGAATGGGTGTAGGCTAGATGATTTGATATTGGCCTATGCAGGTATTGAGTATTCTAAGATTGGTTTGCCAATAGTCTATGATTTTTTCTAAATCATGATGCTGGCAAGCTAATTGATGATACTCATGTAATCATTTTGTATAAAAGTCTTTAAAATCTATTGAAGCTATATGATTGCGTAAGCTAATGGTTAACTCTTCTAGTTGTTTATTTATTTTTTGCAATTCCTTTTGATCATTATTGAGTCGTTGAATGAGATCACGTTGTTCTAATTTGTACCAGTATTTTAGATTATTACATTCAATTACATTAATTTGCTTTGTTATTGAAGCATTTTGTAATAAAGGTAAATTGTTTTGATAAATAGAATTGACAAATTTGAATGATATTGTAGTTTCCATAATTTCCGTATGCACACCTGTATGATCTACTTTAAATGGATAAATTTGAGTAAGAAAGGAGTTCCAAGAATAACTTCTTGACTCATATCCCGTACTAAAATGAATGAATTTTTGAAACAATATCCTTGATTGCATATATAAGCATTAGATAATTTATACTTAACTTGTAATGCCATACCATTAGTAGTATGGAGTCGTTCTTTTGTCCGTTCATAATATATTGAGGGAATTAATCCTTCTTGAATACAATTTTGATCTGCACCACTATCTAATAGTGCAATAGTATTGCATTCAAAATTATCTTTAATTTTAAGCGTAATAGGAATATACCATTTTTGAAAATTTATTTGATTAATAGTTGAAACAAATTGTGGATTCATAGGAGTGTCTTCTGATTGAATGTTTAGTGAAGATGAACTATTTTCTATTAATGTTAACCTTGCGTCTAATTCATGATCTTTTGTTTGTAATGAACATAAATCTTTGTGTAAATTTTTAATGTGTTCTTTTAATATATTAACTTCGTTTTTTAAGTCTTGAATATTAACTGCCTTTAGAATATTTGGAATCTCACGTGTTTCAAATATTTTATTGATACTTACCTTATGAGGAGGTTCTAAAGAATCTTCTTTTATTAATATACCTTTGAGTTTTTGTAAATACTCTTTCCTTAATTCGGTATCTTGAATTTGTTCAATTAAATCTAATAAAAATTCCTTTTCACTATTATTAGTAGTTATGACATTAATATACTGATAGCATAATCTTGGAGACTCATTACCTGATGAGTATTCACTTGAGTCACTTTCTAGTTCATTAATAACATTATTTTCACAATCAGAGGAGGATGATGAATTTTCCGATTGATTAGGTGTATCTTTGAGTTCAAATAAGGTAATTAATTTTTCTTGAGTGTCTGGATGTTTTGCACAGATTTCATTGAGTTTTTTTTTAACTTTACAATTTGTTGCGTAGTGGCCTAATTTACCACACTTATAACAAGCATCAGTATGGTCAATTTTTCCTTTTGGAGTAGGCTTTTTAGGACGTAATTTTTTTGGAAGTCGGATTTCTTGTAGTATATGGTTTCTTCTTATTAATTTGAGTTTTTCTTCATTTTTTGACATATGGAGCTTCTAACTTTGGAAGACAAAAGGCTTCACAAAAAGAACCTAACTCTTTTCGCTTGGCGGCATTATCTGTTGAATATCGAGCTTGTAACTTTAGTTCGTTGCATAAAGAAATTCCTTCCTGTTTAATAAAGCTTAATAATTGACCAAACGTAATTTGTTCGAATGGAATAGGACTTTTACCAATGAGTTCGCTCAATTTATTGAATATTCGTTGAGAAAATAAGGATGGTAATCCTGAAATGAATTTTTTCTTCCAATAGGGTTGACGACAGTCTTCCCTTTTTAATAGATATGTTAAAAATGTATCTTTGTACCAATTGTAGTCTTCTAGAGTTGGGCACCTTAGATTTGTTAAAAGAATATCGGTTGCAGCTGTAATATCTTTTGGACTTCTAAGAAAATTAGTAACTACTGTATAAATCAATGTTTCTATATTGTCTAGTTGTCCTTGAGAATTAGTATGAGTTCTAATTTTGGTAAGTTCCTCTTCTTGAATATAATTTCCCCACCAATTTTTGAGTATTCAAGTGAATCCTGATGTTAATAAATCAAAAGCTTGTAAATCTGTCACATGTTTAGTTGAATAGGCCGTATAAGCAACTAACATTCTTTGGAGGGTTATGAATATTTCATGGTCACTATGACCATCTATATTCCATTCATATAATGAATCACCAGCAAAGTTTTCAGTAATTATTATTTTTGCATTTTCAAGGTGAAGATCTGGAGGAGTTTGTTTGGAGTAATAGGGAATTTCCTTTTTATATATTTTATTAATATTTGGGAAATCATCATCTAGTTAAGATAAATCTTTTTCTAAAATATTAACTGTACTTTTGACGGAATTAGATGTTGAAGTTTCTGCTTCCTTTAATTTTTCTTCTATTTTTGAAATTAATGGAGTATTAGCATCTGGGAGTTCTAATTTATTTGAACGTCTTATTTTGAATAAAGGTTTTGCAATCTCATCCAAGAAGTTTGGTTTGTCCTTTTTGGTATCATTAATATCTAAGTTTTCTAGTTTTTCAGTTAATGAATCAACTTCTTGTTTTTTAACAATTGCTTCAACTTGAGTAGAGACCATATTGACTTGTTGAGACACTGTATGGAATACTTGATTTGTATAATTATTTTGATGATATGCTTTTTTAATATCACTTAGCATTACTTGACTAGTTTCTGGATCATTTCTATCTATTTTGAATGGGACTGCAGGAATATTACCTTCAGGGGTATTTAATACGATTTCTTATAATGGAGGGGTAAAAGAAGTAAGTATTTGACCATTTAAGAGGGTCCATTTTTTTACAAAATTAATATTGGTTCATTTAGGCAGAATCAATAATTAGAATTAAGTACTACTCCTCCTCCTTCTCTCAAAATCCTGTACTCCATCTCTCAACCTTGTATCAAGTTTATTAATTCAAATCAAAGTAAGTTTTATTCATCTCCTTTTCTCATTTCAATTCTGTTATTTTCAAGTTCGTTTTTGCGTTTCAAAATTATTTTCCTGCATCATATCAATTTGCTACTCCGCTCCCCTGCATTAATCCACACTTAGGCCTTACCTATTACCCGGCCTAGGTCGATCCTGCTCGTCTTGGTATCAGAGCCAGGTTGGTGCCCTTAGGTAGTGTCGCGCCGTTGCTAGCGTTGGTCAGCTGTTGGTCAGCCCCAATAAGTCTGTTGGTCAGCCCAGGTGAGGTGGTCCCGGTGGGGTGGTCCCAGTGGTCCCGGTAGGATGTGCATGACTCTTAGCTAAGTGTTCCAACGTAACTCAGATGGCCTCTTGAGTTAGAGATCGTCTCAGTTTAGGTAGTAGTAAGAACTCAAATGTGGTGAACAGTAGGGAAGTTGGTAGTCAAATTGATGTGTATACTTGAAAAATTCCTAAACAAAAGATAGAAACAATCTATCAAATAGGAAAATTTGATTTCAATACGGCTCCATCAATAAAAGATCATGAAGAAACTTTTAGTTTAGATGAAGAATTTCAAACTATTAAACTACTTTCAAAAATTGCTATAAAAAGATATCAAGAAAAGTATCGATACATTCATTTTGGCATGATTCAAATTGCACTCAAACCTTTAACAAGATTAGGCTTAGATTGTCCTATATTCATGGCCCTAAGAGACAATAGGTTAATACTTTACAAGGATTCATTATTAGCCATGATTCAAACTAATATTTACAATGGTCCCATATACTTTAATTGTTGCCCAAATTATTCAGTAGATTTGAATGATCCTTGGATCATGGATACCTTAGTTCTAGATATCCATCTTCCTAATATTCAAAATGATTTAAAGGTTCAATTTCGTGAACTTTCAGAAATTTTGCTATTACTTACAGAGTATATTTCAAGCTACTTTCATCTCAACTTAACCCAAAATGTTTATTAAAACCTACTCTAGATGAAACCATACTACTAAAAGCTGAATAAGATAATATTACTACCTTTACTCCTAAATTATTAAAGTGGAATGAAATTACTATTCCTCAAGAATTTATAATTCAAAATACCAGGCCACCAAGAAATATTGCTCAAAAGAATATTCAACAAATCATAGAAGAGACTGATGGTAGAGTACTAATAAGATTTCATAGGTAAGGCCTAAGTGTGGATTAATGCAGGGGAGCGGAGTAGCAAACTGATATGATGCAGGAAAATAATTTTGAAACGTAAAACGAATTTGAAAATAACAGAATTGAAATGAGAAAAGGAGACGAATAAAACTTACTTTGATTTGAATTAATAAACTTGATACAAGGTTGGAAGATGGAGTACAGGGTTTTTTGAGAGAAGGGGGAGGAGTAGTACAAGTAATTCTAATTGTTGGTTCTGCCTAAATGTTGGTTCTTGGTTATGCCTCATGCAGTGTGTCTATTTATAGAATACAACATGAAATTAAAGATAAACAAGTGGACGATAAAGATTGAGTCATGTGTTGATAATTGCTGCCGACAATCTTGAATTATTGTTACTTGGTGTTGAACTTAGACTGGAGCCACGTCAAAAGTGGAACAGTGCTGAGGAATAATGGACCATGGACTATTCTTGAATTATTGTAGATGAGCTGTCCTGAACAGTGTTTGATGATCTGTCGTGAACAGTATGCTTGAATGATTGTTCTGACGTCTTGAACTGTTTGGGGTGATGAGTCATGGTTTTGCATAATTACTTACTTGGTTGAGTTATTGCGTGCCGTGTTAAACTTACTGGTTGAGTCATTGCGTGCTATGTTGAAATGTCTTTTGACGATAATGAGTCATCAGGCAAAATTGAATTGAAAGTTGACATGTTAAATGACCTTAATAATTGCTAGCTATCTTTGGGAATCATTCTTCTTTGTCGTATAAGGTAGATAGTGAATTGATTGTCCTTTGATCATGTATAGACTTTAAGTCATTCAATGAATTGAACTTGGCAAAGTGGATGGCTTGAATGCTTGTATGGAATTGAATGGAATCCAGCAAAACAAAAACTACATAAACAAATAATGGCCCTTAGTTTTGCCAAAGGCCATGACCTTTGCGGGCTCTTTTCTTGATTTTGTTTTGCTAATTGTCTTTTGTTCTCTTTTTTTTTTTGAATAATGACGAGGAGTAGAAAATCTACTCAATAGTCATAAGGATCTTGCGCACAAGGATTATCCTATGTGACAAAGGATGAATTGATCAGGGAGTAATTAGTAGCGAAAATGGAAATAATCATCCTGTAGATATTTGCACCGTAGACCATATGGTGTGTGAATAAGACAGGAAGCATCGATTTGGAATGGATAGTATAATGGTATGAGGACTTCAGTATGACTTTGATCAACTGGACAAATATGAACATTAGGGAACATTTTTGAAATAAATTTGAAAATATGAGGTTCAAAAGCTTTCTAATATTCAAGGTGTTTGCGGAACCATTTGAAATAATTAATATACCCAGCAGGCATAACGAAGAGAACTGGATGATTGTTGACATCTTGAACAAGAGTTTGATAAGCTTTAATGAGTTTGAGATAACTGTAAAATGATATTTCAGAGGAATTATACCAGTCTTGATAATCAATGAAGATAGCACTTTCATTGTATCGTGGTCCATAGAACGATGTATAGCAGAGTTCATGGTCACGAAGATAGAATAGGAGTGGTTCATGTGGAAAATTTGGTAATTGAATGGAATTGGAGTCATTGATTAGGTTTTTGCCTTTTTCGTTATTGTTCATGGTGAGATATGTATGAAAATGTTTTGATGGTTCAGAAGAAAAAACTTGGGTGGACGATGAAGGATGAACTTTACAATTGAGTTGGATCAGGGACTGCATAGGAAAGATGGGTTTGAGTGTTCATGGTAAAGGACTGAGATGTTTGAGGTGTTAATGGCTGAAAATAAATGATGGTTGTTAGAATAGAGAAAATGCTGTGTCAATGTATTGAAAACTTGTTTTGCTCAAGAATCTTTTGAAAAAATAGTTTTGAAAATATTTTACTCCGCACTAAATGGGTGTAGGCTAGATGATTTGATATTGGTCTATGCAGGTATTGAGTATTCTAAGATTGGTTTGCCAATAGTCTATGGTTTTTTCTAAATCATGATGCTGGCAAACTAATTGATGATACTCATGTAACCATTTTGTATAAAAGTCTTTAAAATCTATTGAGGCTATATGATTGCGTAAGTTAATGGTTAATGCATCTAGTTGTTTATTTATTTTTTGCAATTCCTTTTGATCATTATTGAGTCGTTGTATGAGGTCACGTTGTTCTAATTTGTACCAGTATTTTGGATAATTACATTCAATTACATTAACTTGCTTTGTTATTGAAGCATTTTGTAATAAAGGTAAATCGTTTTGATAAATAGAATTGACAAATTTGAATGATATTGAAGTTTCCATAATTTCCGTATGCACACCTATCTGATCTACTTTAAATGGATAAATTTGAGCAAGGAAAGGAGTTCCAAGAATAACTTCTTGACTCATATCCCGTACTAAAATAAATGAATTTTTGAAACAATATCCTTGATTGCATATATAAGCATTAGATAATTTATACTTAACTTGTAACGCCATGCCATTAGTATGAAGTCGTTCTTTTGTCCGTTCATAATATATTGAGGGAATTAATCCTTCTTGAATACAATTTTGATCTGCACCACTATCTAATAGTGCAATAATATTGCATTCAAAACTATCTTTAATTTTAAGAGTAATAGGAATATATCATTTTTGGAAATTTATTTGATTAATAGTTGAAACAAATTGTGGATCCGTAGGAGTGTCTTCTGATTGAATGTTCGGTGAAGAAGAACTATTTTCTATTAATTTTAACCTTGCGTCTAATTCAAGATCTTTTGTTTGTAATGAACATAAATCTTTGTGTAAATTTTTAATGTGCTCTTTTAATATATTAACTTCGTTTTTTAAGCCTTGAATATTAACTGCTTTTAGAATATTTGGAATCTCACGTGTTTCAAATATTTTATTGATACTTACCTTATGAGGAGGCTCTAAAGAATCTTTTTTTATTAATATACCTTTGAGTTTTTGTAAATACTCTTTCCTTAATTCGGTATCTTGAATTTGTTCAATTAAATCTAATGAAAATTCCTTTTCATTATTATTAGTAGTTACGACATTAATACACTGACAGCATAATCTTGAAGATTCATTACTTGATGAGTATTCACTTGAGTCACTTTCTAGTTCATTAATAACATTGTTTTCACAATCAGAGGAGGATGATGAATTTTTTGATTGATTAGGTATATCTTTGAGTTCAAATAAGGTAATTAATTTTTCTTGAATGTCTGGATGTTGTGCACAGATTTCATTGAGTTTCTTTTTAACTTTACAATTTCTTGTATAGTGGCCTAATTTACCACACTTATAACAAGTATTAGTATGGTCAGTTTTTCCTTTTGGAGTAGGCTTTTTAGGACGTAATTTTTTGTAAGTTGGATTTTTCGTAGTATATGGTTTCTTCTTATTAATTTGAGTTTTTCTTCGTTTTTTGACAGATGGAGCTTCTAACTTTGGAAGACAAAAGGCTTCAGAAAAAGAACCTAAATCTTTTCGCTTGGCGGCATTATCTGTTGAATATCTAACTTGTAATTTTAATTCGTTGCATAAAGAAATTCCTTCCTTTTTAATAAAGTTTAATAATTGACCAAACGTAATTTGTTCGAATGGAATAGGGCTTTTACTAATGCGTTCGCCCAATTTATTGAATATTCGTTGAGAAAATAATGATGGTAATCCTGAAATGAATTTTTCCTTCCAATAGGGTTGACGGCAGTCTTCCCTTTTTAATAGATATGTTAAAAGTGTATCTTTGTACCAATTGTAGTCTTCTAGAGTTAGGCACCTTAGATTTGTTAGAAGAATATCGGTTGCAGTTGTAATATCTTTTGGACTTCCAAGAAAATTAGTAACTATTGTATAAATCAATGTTTCTATATTATCTAGTTGTCCTTGAGAATTAGTATGAGTTCTAATTTTAGTACGCTCATCTTCTTGAATATAATTTTCCCACCAATTTTTGGGTATACCAGTGAATCCTGATGTTAATAAATCAAAAGCTTGTAAATCTGTTGCATGTTTAGTTGAATAGGCTGTATAAGCAATTAACATTCTTTGGAGGGTTATGAATATTTCATGGTCACTACGACCATCTATATTCCATTCATATATTGAATCACCAGTAAAGTTTTCAGTAATTATTGTTTTTGCACTTTCAAGGTGAAGATCTAGAGAAGTTTGTTTGGAGTAATAGGGAATTTCCTTTTTATATATTTTATTAATATTTTGGAAATCATCATCTAGTTGAGATAAATCTTTTTCTAAAATATTAACTGTACTCTTGACTGAATTAGATGTTGAAGTTTCTGCCTCCTTTAATTTTTCTTCTATTTTTGAAATTAATGGAGTATTAGCATCTGGGAGTTCTAATTTATTTGAACGTCTTATTTTGAATAAAAGTTTTGCAATCTCATCCAAGAAGTTTGGTTTGTCCTTCTTGGTATCATTAATATCTAAGTTTTCTAGTTTTTCAGTTAATGAATCAACTTCTTGTTTTTTAACAATTGCTTCAACTTGAGTAGAGACCATATTGACTTATTGAGACACTGTATGTAATACTTGATTTGTATAATTATTTTGATGATAGACTTTTTTAATATCACTTAGCATTAGTTAACTAGTTTCTGGATCATTTCTACCTATTTTGAATGGGACTGCTGGAATATTACCTTCAGGGGTATTTAATATGATTTCTTGTAATGGAGGGATAAAAGAAGTAAGTATTTGACCATTTAAGAGGGTCCTTTTTTTGCAAAATTAATATTGGTATTTATTTCTTTAACTTGAAATGGGTCTGGAAGTTTATTTTCTAAAACAAACATAGCCCACCAATTAAAGAAAAGAGTATTGACTTGGTGTCTTTCCATGAATCAATACCATTCTTGCCTAATGAATACTTGAGCTTTTAAATCAAAGTGTGAAAGGAACCATTCTCTTTTGACTTTGTTTTCTATTGAATTGAAATTTTGACGTAAGTAATCTTTGTTGATTGCAAAAGGTGTTGAAATAGCATTGATTGAGGAAAATGATGGAGGTTGCATAGTTGAGTAGGTTGGGGAACCTACAGATGAAGTAACTTCATCTATTGGCTCAGCTATAGGAGCTTTGTAATAAATCTTTTGAGTATCTTCTATGTGATTATCTTTTGAATAATCATAACTAGTTGGCCTAGAAGGCATTGAATATGAAGTTCGAGGGAGTTCTAAATTGTCTAAAGATTTTGAAGATAAACTTCGTTCTTAGTTGAATTAAATCTTATTAGTACTCTACCATCAGGCTCTTCTACGATTTGTTGAATATTCTTTTGAGCAATATTTCTGGGTGGCCTGGTATTTTGAATTATAAATTCTTGAGGAATAGTAATTTCATTCCACTTTAATAATTTAGGAGTAAAGGTAGTAATATTATCTGATTCAGCTTTTAGTAGTATGCTTTCATCAAGAGTAGGTTTTAATAAACATTTTGAATTAAGTTGAGATGAAAGTAGCTTGAAATATACTCTGTAAGTAATAGCAAAATTTCTGGAAAGTTCACGAAATTGAACCTTTAAATTATTTTGAATATTAGGAAAATGGATATCTAGAACTAAGGTATCCATGGTCCAAGGATCCTTTAAATCTACTGAATAATTTGGGCAACAATTAAAGTATATGGGACCATTGCAAATATTAGTTTGAATCATGGCTTATAACGAATCCTTGTAACGTATTAACCTATTGTCTCTTAGGGCCATGAATATACGACAATCTAAGCCTAATCTTGTCAAAGGTTTGAGTGCAATTTGAATCATGCCAAAATAAATGTATCGATACTTTTCTTGATATCTTTTTATAGCAATTTTTGAAAGTAGTTTAATAGTTTGAAAATCTTCATCTAAACTAAAAGTTTCTTCATGATCTTTTATTGATAAAGCCGTATTGAAATCAAATTTTCCTATTTGATAGATTGTTTCTATCTTTTGTTTAGGAATTTTCCAAGTATACACATCAATTTGACTACTAACTTCCCTACTGTTTACCATATTTGAGTTCTTACTACTACCTAAACTAAGACGATCTCTAACCCAAGAGGCCATCTGAGTTACGTTGGAACACTTAGCTAAGAGTCATGCACATCCTACCGGGACCACTGGGACCACCTCACCTGAGCTGACCAGCGGACTTACTGGGGCTGACCAATGGCTGACCAACGCTAGCAACAACCTAGGCCGGGTAATAGGTAAGGCTAAGTGTGGATTAATGCAGGGGAGCGGAGTAGCAAATTGATATGATGCAGGAAAATAATTTTAAAACGCAAAAACGAATTTGAAAATAACAGAATTGAAATGAGAAGAGGAGATGAATAAAACTTACTTTGATTTGAATTAATAAACTTGATACAAGGTTGAGAGATGGAGTACAGGATTTTTTGAGAGAAGGAGGAGGTTGAGAAAGGCTTGTAATGATTTTTGATCTTGCAAATTACACGATGCCTAATACAACGCTATTGAGTATCTATTTATAGAATACAAGATGGAATTAAAGGTAAACAAGTGGACGATAAAGATTGAGTCTTGTGTTGATAATTGCTGCCGACAATCTTGAATTATTGTTGTTTGGTGTTGAACTTGGATTGGAGCCACGTCAAAAGTAGAACAGTGCTGAGTAATAATGGACCTTGGACTATTTTTGAATTATTGTAGATGAGCTGTCCTGAACAGTGTTTGATGATCTGTCGTGAACAGTATGCTTGAATGATTATTCTGACGCCTTGAACTGTTTGGGGTGATGAGTCATGGTTTTGCATAATTACTTGCTTAGTTGAGTTATTGCGTGCCGTGTTGAACTTACTGGTTGAGTCATTGTGTGCCATGTTGAAATGTCTTTTGACGATGATGAGTCATCAGGCAAAATTGAATTGAAAGTTGACACGTTGAATGACCTTAATAATTGCTAGCTATCTTTGTTGAATCATTCTTCTTTGTCGTACAAGGTAGATAGTGAATTAATTGTCCTTTGATCATGTGTAGACTTTGAATCATTCAATGAATCGAACTTGGCCAAGTGGATGGCTTGAATGCTTGTATGCATGATGAATTGAATGGAATCCTGTAAAACAAAAACTACGTAAAGAAATAATGGCCCTTACTTTTGCCAAAGGCCGTGACCCTTGCGGGCTCTTTTCTTGATTTTGTTTTGGTAATTGTCTTTTGTTCTCTTGTTTTTTTTGAATAATGACGAGGAGTAGAAAATCTACTCAATAGTCATAAGGATCTTGCGCACAAGAATTATCCCATGTGACAAAGGATGAATTGATCAGGGAGTAATTAGTAGCGAAAATGGAAATAATCATCATGTAGATATTTGCACCGTAGACCATATGGTGTGTGAATAAGGTAGGAAGCAATGATTTGGAATGGATAGTGTAATGGTATGAGGATTTGAGTATGACTTTGATCAACTGGACAAATATGAACATCAGGGAACATTTTTGAAACAAATTTGAAAATATGAGGTTCAAAAGCTGTCCAATATTCAGGGTGTTTGCGGAACCATTTGAAATAATAAATATACCCAGTAGGCATAACGATGAGAACTGGATGATTGTTGACATCTTGAACAAGAGTTTGATAAACTTTAATGAGATTGAGATAACTTTAAAATGATATTTCAGAGGAATTATACCAGTCTTGATAATCAATGAAGATAGCACTTTCATTGTATCGTGGTCCACAGAATGATGTATAGCAGAGTTCATGGTCACGAAGATAGAATAGGAGTGGTTCATGTGGAAAATTTGGTAATTGAATGGAATTGGAGTCATTGATTAGGTTTTTGCCTTTGTCGTTATTGTCCATGGTGAGATATGTATGAAAATGTTTTGATAGTTCAGAAGAAAATATTTGAGTGAACGATGAAGGATGAACTTTGAAATTGAGTTGGATCAGGGACTGCATAGGGAAGATGGGTTTGAGTGTTCATGGTAAAGGACTGAGATGTTTGAGGTGTTGATGGCTGAAAATAAATGATGGTTGTTAGAATAGAGAAAATGCTGTATCAAGGTGTTTAAAACTTGTTTTACTCAAGAATCTTTTGAAAAAATAGTTTTGAAAATATTTTACTTCGCACTGAATGGGTGTAGGCTAGATGATTTGATATTGGCCTATGCAGGTATTGAGTATTCTAAGATTGGTTTGCCAATAGTCTATGGTTTTTTCTAAATCATGATGCTGGCAAAGCTAATTGATGATACTCATGTAACCATTTTGTATAAAAGTCTTTAAAATCTATTGAGGCTATATGATTGCGTAAGCTAATGGTTAATTCTTCTAGTTGTTTATTTATTTTTTGCAATTCCTTTTGATCATTATTGAGTCATTGTATGAGGTCACGTTGTTCTAATTTGTACCAGTATTTTGGATTATTACATTCAATTACATTAACTTGCTTTGTTATTGAAGCATTTTGTAATAAAGGTAAATCGTTTTGATAAAGAGAATTGACAAATTTGAATGATATTGAAGTTTTCATAATTTCCGTATGCACACCTATCTGATCTACTTTAAATGGATAAATTTGAGTAAGGAAAGGAGTTCCAAGAATAACTTCTTGACTCATATCCCGTACTAAAATGAATGAACTTTTGAAACAATATCCTTGATTGCATATATAAGCATTAGATAATTTATACTTAACTTGTAATGCCATACCATTAGTAGTATGGAGTCGTTCTTTTGTCCGTTCATCATATATTGAGGGAATTAATCCTTCTTGAATACAATTTTGATCTGCACCACTATCTAATAGCGCAATAGTATTGCATTCAAAATTAACTTCAATTTTAAGCGTAATAGGAATATACCATTTTTGGAAATTTATTTGATTAATAGTTGAAACAAATTGTGGATTCGTAGGAGTGTCTTCTGATTGAATGTTCGGTGAAGAAGAACTATTTTCTATTAATGTTAACCTTGCATCTAAATCAAGATCTTTTGTTTGTAATGAACATAAATCTTTGTGTAAATTTTTAATGTGTTCTTTTAATATATTAACTTCGTTTTTTAAGTCTTGAATATTAACTGCCTTTAGAATATTTAGAATCTCACGTGTTTCAAATATTTTATTGATACTTACCTTATGAGGAGGTTCTAAAAAATCTTCTTTTATTAATATACCTTTGAGTTTTTGTAAATATTCTTTCCTTAATTCGGTATCTTGAATTTGTTCAATTAAATCTAATGAAAATTCCTTTTCACTATTATCAGTAGTTATGACATTAATACACTTATAGCATAATTTTGAAGACTCATTACTTGATGAGTATTCACTTGAGTCACTTTCTAGTTCATTCATAACATTATTTTTATAATCAGAGGAGGATGATGAATTTCCCGATTGATTAGGCGTATCTTTGAGTTCAAATAAGGTAATTAATTTTTCTTGAATGTCTGGATGTTCTGCACAGATTTCATTGAGTTTCTTTTTAACTTTACAATTTGTTGCAAAGTGGCCTAATTTACCACACTTATAACAAGTATTAGTATGGTCAGTTTTTCCTTTTGGAGTAGGCTTTTTAGGGCGTAATTTTTTGTAAGTCGGATTTCTTGTAGTATATGGTTTCTTCTTATTAATTTGAGTTTTTCTTCGTTTTTTGACGGATGGAGCTTCTAACTTTGGAAGACAAAAGGCTTCACCTGGGCTGACCAACGGACTTACTGGGGCTGACCAACAGTTGACCAACGCTAGCAACGGCGCAACACTACCTAAGGGTACCAACCTGGCTCTGATACCAGGAAGAGCAGAATCGACCTAGGCCGGGTAATAGGTAAGGCCTAAGTGTGGATTAATGCAGGGGAGCGGAGTAGCAAATTGATATGATGCAGGAAAATAATTTTGAAACACAAAAACGAATTTGAAAATAACAGAATTGAAATGAGAAGAGGAGATGAATAAAACTTACTTTGATTTGAATTAATAAACTTGATACAAGGTTGAGAGATGGAGTACAGGATTTTTGAGAGAAGGAAGGGGAGTAGTACAAGTAATTCTAATTGTTGGTTTTGCCTAAATGTTGGTTCTACTTGTTGGTTCTACCTCTTGCAATGTTATGGAGTGTCTATTTATAGAATACAACATGGAATTAAAGGTAAACAAGTGGACGATAAAGATTGAGGCTTGTGTTGATAAATGCTACCGACAATCTTGAATTGTTGTTACTTTGTGTTGAACTTAGACTGGAGCCACGTCAAAAGTGGAACAGTGCTGATTAATAATGGACCTTGGACTAGTCTTGAATTATTGTTGCTTTGTGTTGAACCTGGACTGGAGTCACGTCAAAGGTGGAACAGTGCTGAATAATAATGGGCCTTGGACTATCCTTGAATTCTTGTAGATGAGCTGTCCCGAACAGTGTTTGATGAGCTGTCGTGAACAGTATGCTTGAATGATTATCGTAATGTCTTGAACTGTTTGGTGTGCTGAGTCATTATTTTGCATTATTGCGTGCCGTGTTGAGCTGTCTTTTGATGATGATGAGTGATCAGGCAAAATTGAATTGAAAGTTGACATGTTGAATGACCTTAATAATTGCCAGCTAGCTTTTGTTGAATCATTCTTCTTTGTCGTGCAAGGTGGATAGTGAATTGATTGTCCTTTGATCATGTGTAGACTTTGAATTATTCAATGAATTGAACTTAGCCAAGTGGATGGCTTGAGTGATAACGAAACTTTGGTCACGTGGAAGGACTTGAATGCTTGTATGCATGGAATTGAATGGAATCCTGCAAAACAAAAACTACGTAAAGAAATAATGGCCCTTACTTTTGCCCAAGGCCGTGACCTTTGCGGGCTCTTTTCTTGATTTTGTTTTGGCAATTGTTGTTCTTTTTCTCTTTTTTTTTTTTTGGGAATATCGATAGGAGTAGAAGTAGACAGCTACTCAGTAATCATAAGGGTTTTGAGCACAGGGACCGCCCCATGGATCATAGTCAGAATGATCCGAGGATGCGGGTGAATTGAAGGAGGCCGCTTTGGATAATAATAATTGTTTTTGTTTTTTGAGTAATTTGATTTCTTGCTTGAGTAATTAGAGTTCATCAAGCTCATTGGATGGGGTAGCTTTGCCTGTCTCATTGGATGAGGTAGCTTTGCCTGAGTCTTTTGAGGACAGTTCGTGCTTCTTTTGAGGGGTTGAGGCTATTGATTGTGGTGTATGCAGCAGTTTCGCTTGAACAACGTCTAAGGAACAAAACTTGTTAACTGCAAATTTTTCCCACCATTTGATCTTATAGTCCCTGACGAGAGAGAATGATGTCGGTGGTGGATAATATTGCATAATACTGAAGGACCAACAAAAAATCCATGGAATACCGAATTTCTTGTGGAATAGGATTTCTGTGAGGTCCGGAGGATTTGTGGTGTAGGTGGAATAAAATTGAAATGAGTTTTTGACTTCTTTCGACCATATGATTTGTAGACTACCATAGATAGTCCACCATTCATAAAACCATAATGGAAAGGTAATTTCAGGTCTTGTATCAAAACTGAAGAACTAAAAATGATTGAATGGTCGGTAGAGAAATGTTTCATACCAAACATTTTGATAATCAATATAGTGATAACCTGACGGATTAAATGGGACAGAAAAGGATTTGGTAGTATATGTAGTAGGCCAGTCTTTTCTTGTAAGAACTTTGAGGATACGACATTTGGAATAGGCTATAAAATTTGGTGTATGTTTATCGGGAATGTGTTCGATTTCTACAGATTTTGAATCAACCAGGATAAGTTCATAAAATTGTCGTGTTTTGAATGGAGAATCAGGAATATGGTAACATTCTGGAAGAAACGTAGCTTTGACTAATTTATTGAGTTCGAGAAGAGATTGGGGTTCTCGGTATTTAGTATAGGCAACCGGATTTTGTATTGATTTGGTGAAATATTTGGATGGATTGAAAGAAGACGTTTGAGTAGGAGAATGAAGGAGGTTTGATTGAGGCGTAGCATAGGATAATGGAGGAAAATCTGCAGAAGGTAAGGTTTGGAACTGGTTTGTAATTGGGATTGAATATTGAGGATGGATTTGGGTTGGAGTAGCAGGTGTCATGGCATATTGCTGTGAAGTTTGAATTTTTCTTTCTTTTTTATTGTCTTGATTCATAGTGGTGGCTGAAAATAAGATATTGAAGTTGTTAGTAGTAATAGAATAAAATTATAGTTTTGGCCCATGCAGGTATGGAGTAGGCTAAGATTGGTTTTGTGTCAAGGGCTGATGATGTGATCCTTGTAAAAATTCTCGTGTTAAAAAATCTGGTAAAGAATTGTCTTTGCCTTGAATAAATTCAATGTCAAAATCAAAGGCAGATAAAATAGCTTGCCAGCGGGTGAATATTTGTTTAGAAACAATGTTTTGAATATCCTTTTGGAGAATTTTTTTTGCAGATTTGCAATCTATGCGAAGAAGAAATTTTTTATTAAATAAATCATCTTGAAATTTGGAGATACATAAAACGATTGATAAAATTTCTTTTTTAATTGTTGAATAATTCTTTTGAGTTTCATTCCAAATGCCGGAATGTTAGCGGACTATTTGTTCGACAGAAGCAGAGGGGAGTCTCCTTTGTTGAAGGATACCGCCGTAGCCAATGTCGGAGGCATCAGTTTGGACTATCATGAAGGCATTTGGGTGGGGTATTCCAAGACATGGTAGGGTTTTGACCTTTTATTTGAGTAGCTTGATAATATTAGTATGTTCTTCAGACCATGGAGGAGAATCCTTTCGTAATCTTTTATAGAGAGGTTCACAAAATTGCCTTAATTTTGGGAAGAATTCAGACACATAATTAAGACAACCCAGAAAACGTTGTAGTTGAGTTTTATCTTCGATTTCGTCTAGAAATTTATGTGCAAATTCAATTGCCCTAGCGATTGGGCGTATAGTGCCTTGATAAATATCATGTCCTAAAAATCTAATTTTGGCTTGGAATAGTTTCATCTTTGGTGCTGATACAACTAATCCATTCTTTTTTATAACGTGTAAAAAAGTATGAAGATGTTTAAAATGCTGATCAATACTATTGGAATAGACGAGAACATCATCTATGTATACTATTGTGAAATGAGTATAAGGATTGAAAATATCATTCATAATGTTTTGAAATTCCGAAGGTGCGTTCTTTAAGCCAAAGGGCATGATATTCCACTCATAATGTCCGAATGAGACGGTAAATGCTGTCTTATACCTATCTTCCTCTTTAATTTGAATTTGCCAAAAACCACTTTTCATATCGAATTTTGAGAATATTGTTGCCTCATATAAGCGATTGAGTAAGTCACGTTTATTAGGAATGGGATATCGGATACATTGTAATACTTTGTTTAAAGGTTTATAATTAATAACTAAACGAGGGACGCCTCGCTTCTTTTCTGCTTGATTATTAACATAAAATGCTGCACAGTTCCAAGGAGACTTAGATGGTCTAATTAATCCCTTTTTTAATAAGGTTTCTATTTCCTTTTTACAGAATTCAAGGAGTTCTTTATTCATTTGAATGGGTCTAGCTTTAGTTGGAATATTTTTTTCGGAGAAATCTTTTTCATAAAGAAGTGATATGATATGCTTTTTTCTTTGCCAAAAGGCATTGGGAAGATCAGAGCATACTTCAGTTTTAAACAATTCGTATAGTATGTGTATTTGCTTTTGAATAGAGGGTTGTTGTAACCTTTATTCAATTTTTTTATAAATAATTTTATTTTGTAAACATTGAATATGTTTTTTCTTTTCGTGAAGAAGATTAATTTGTTTTAATATGAAGGAATTTTGTAATAAAGATAACTCTTTTTGATAAATAGGGGCGACAAATTTGAATGATATTATTGTTCCCATAACTTTTGTATGCATACCAATTTGATCTACTTTGAATGGATAGATTTGAGTCATGAAAGGAGTTCCAAGAATGACTTCTTGACCTATATCTCGTACTAAGATGAATGAGTTTTTAAAACAAAATCCCTGATTGCATATATAAGTATTAGATAATTTATACCTAATTTGTAATGCCGTACCATTAGCATTATGGAGTCATTCTTTTGTTTTTTCATAATATATAGAGGAAATTAATCCTTCCTGAATACAATTTTGATCTGCGCCACTATCTAGTAGTGCAATCGTATTGAATTCAAAACTATCTTTAATTCTTAGAGTAATATGAATATACCATTTTTGAAAATTTATTTGATTAATAGTTGAAACAAATTATCGCTCTAAAGAAGGACTATTCGCAATGAATGGTAACCTTGCTTCTAATTCAAGATCTTTTATTTGTAATAAATTTTTATATAATTTCTTAATTTGTTCCTTTAATCTATTAACTTCGTTCTTTAAGTCTTGAATATTAACTGGTTTTAAAATATTTGGAATCCTACTTACCTTATGAGGAGGTTCTAAAGAATCTTCTTTGATGAGTATACCTTTGAGTTTTTGTAAATACTCTTTCCGTAATGCGATATCCTGAATTTGTTCAATTAAATCTAATAAAAATTCCTTTTCACTATTATTAGTAGTTATGACATTAATATGCTTATAGCATAATCTTGAGAACTCATTGCTGGATGCACTTTCCAGTTTATTGATAGTATTGTCTTCATAATTAGAGGAAAATGATGAATTTTCTGATTGATCAGGCGTATCTTTGAGTTTAAATAAAGTAATTAATTTTCTTTGAATATCTGGAGGTTCCGCATATAGCTCTGTTAACTTCTTTTTAACGTTACAAATTTTTCCATGCTTATAGCAAATATTAGTATTATCAGTTTTCCTTTTAGAACGTGAATTTTGATTAGTTTGGAAGCCATCATTTAGTTGAGATAAACCCTTTTCTGTACTTTTGACGGAATTAGATGTTGAAGTTTCTGCTTCCTTTAATTTTTCTTCTGTTTTTGAAATTAAGGGAGTCTTACCATCTGTGAGTTTTAATTTATTTGAACGTCTTATTTCGAACAAAGGCTTTGCAATCTCATCTAAAAAGTTTGGTTTATCCTTCTTGGTATCATTAATATCTAAGTTTTTTAGTTTTTCAGTTAATGAATCAACTTCTTGTTTTTTAACAATTGCTTCAACTTGAGTAGAGACCATATTGACTTGTTGAGACACTGTATGTAATACTTGATTTGTATAATTATTTTGATGATATACCTTTTTAATATCACTTAGCATTACTTGACTAGTTTTTGGATCATTTCTACCTATTTTGAATGGGACTGCTGGAATATTACCTTCAGGGGTATTTAATACGATTTCTTGTAATGGAGGGGTAAAAGAAATAAGCGTTTGACCATTTAAGAGGGTCCATTTTTTTGCAAAATTAATATTGGCGTTTATTTCACTAACTTGGAATGGATCTGGAAGATTATTTTCTAAGGCAAACATAGCCGACCAATTAAAGAAAGGAATATTGACTTGATGTCTTTCCATGAATGAATACCATTCTTGCCTAATGAATGCTTGAGCTTTTAAATCAAAGTGTGAAAGGAACCATTCTCTTTTGACTTTGTTTTCTATTGAATAGAAATTTTGACGTAAGTGATCTTTGTTGATTGCAAAAGGTGTTGGAGTTTTCCCAGTATCCATATCAATTTGACAACTAACTTCCCTACTGTTCTCCACATTTGAGTTCTTACTACTATCTAAACTAAGACGATCTCTCACCTTTCATTGTATCGTAGTCCATAGAACGATGTATAGTAGAGTTCATGGTCACGAAGATAGAATAGGAGTGGTTCATGTGAAAAATTGGTAATTGAATAGAATTGGAGGTCATTGATTAGTTTTTGCCTTTGTCGTTATTGTCCATGGTGAGATATGTATGAAAATAGTTTAATGGTCCAGAAGGAAATATTTGAGTAGACGATGACGGATGTTGAATTGAGGCTTGAGGGATTTTCTACTCCTCGTCATTATTCAAAAAAAAAAAAAAAGAGAGAACAAAAGACAATTACCAAAGCAAAATCAAGAAAAGAGCCCGTAAAAGTCACGACCTTTAGCAAAAGTAAGGGCCATTATTTCTTTACGTAGTTTTTGTTTTGCAGGATTCCATTTAATTCCATACAAGCATTCAAGCCATCCACTTGGCCAAGTTCAATTCATTGAATGATTCAAAGTCTACACATGATCAAAGGACAATCAATTCACTATCTACCTTGTACGATAAAGAAGAATGATTCAACAAAGATAGCTAGCAATTATCAAGGTCATTCACCGTGTCAACTTTCAATTCAATTTTGCCTGATGACTCATCATCGTTAAAAGGCATTTGAACACGGCACGCAATGACCCAACCAGTAAGTTCAACACGGCACGCAATAACTCAGCCAAGCAAGTAATTATGCAAAACCATGACTCATCACCCCAAACAGTTCAAGACGTCAGAACAATCATTCAAGCATACTGTTCATGACAGATCATCAAACACTGTTCAGGACAGCTCATCTACAATAATTCAAGAATAGTGCAAGGTCCATTATTACTCAGCACTGTTCTACTTTTGACGTGGCTCCAGTCCAACTTCAACACCAAGCAATAATAATTCAAGATTATCGGCAGCAATTATCAACACAAGACTCAATCTTTATCGTCCACTTGTTTACCTTTAATTCCATGTTGTATTCTATAAATAGACACTCCATAACACTGTATGAGGCGAAACCAAGAACGAACATTTAGGCAAAACCAACAATTAGAATTACTTGTACTACTCCCCCTCCTTCTCTCAAAAATCCTGCTAGCTTATAAGAGGGGTATAAACTGAAGTACCTCTAGAGGACATTCTCGTGGGATGACCTGAATTGGTGACGAAGTTCTGGCTCTTAGTCCTCGGACGCCAAGTGGCTAGCCACCAGCTTGGTTGTTAGCAAATTGATATGATGCAGGAAAATAATTTTGAAACGCAAAAACGAATTTGAAAAAAACAGAATTGAAATGAGAAAAGGAGATGAACAAAACTTACTTTGATTTGAATTAATAAACTTGATACAAGGTTGAGAGATGGAGTACAGGATTTTTGAGAGAAGGAGGGGGAGTAGTACAAGTAATTCTAATTGTTAGTTTTGCCTAAATGTTGGTTCTAAATCTTGGTTCTACCTCATGCAGTGTTATGGAGTGTCTATTTATAGAATACAATATGGAATTAAAGGTAAACAAGTGGACGATAAAGATTGAGTCTTGTGTTGATAATCGCTGCCAACAATCTTGAATTATTGTTGCTTTTGTGTTGAACTTGGACTGGAGCCACGTCAAAAGTGGAATAGTGCTGAGTAATAATGGATCTTGGACTATTCTTGAATTATTATTGCTTTGTATTGAACTTGGACTGGAGCCACGTCAAAAGTGGAACAGTGCTGAGTAATAATGGACCTTGGACTATTCTTGAATTATTGTAGATGAGCTGTCCCGAACAGTGTTTGATGAGCTGTCGTGAACAGTAGGCTTGAATGATTGTTCTGACGTCTTGAACTGTTTGGGGTGATGAGTCATGGTTTTGCATAATTACTTGCTTGGTTGAGTTATTGCGTGCCGTGTTGAACTTACTGGTTGAGTCATTGCGTGCCGTATTGAAATGTCTTTTGACGATGATGAGTCATCAGGCAAAATTGAATTGAAAGTTGACACGTTGAATGACCTTAATAATTGCTAGCTATCTTTGTTGAATCATTCTTCTTTGTCGTACAAGGTAGATAGTGAATTGATTATCCTTTGATCATGTGTAGACTTTTAATCATTCAATGAATTGAACTTGGCCAAGTGGATGGCTTGAATGATTATGGAATTGAATGGAATCCAGCAAAACAAAAACTACGTAAAGAAATAATGGCCCTTACTTTTGCCAAAGGCCGTGACCTTTGCGGGATCTTTTCTTAATTTTGTTTTGGTAATTGTCTTTTGTTCCTTTTTTTGTTTTTTTAAATTTTTTTTTTGAATAATGACGAGGAGTAGAAAATCTACTCAATAGTCATAAGGATCTTGCGCACAAGGATGAATTGATCAGGGAGTAATTAGTAGCGAAAATGGAAATAATCATCTTGTAGATATTTGCACCGCAGACCATATGGTGTGTGAGTAAGACAGGAAGCATCGATTTGGAATGGATAGTATAATGGTATGAGGACTTGAGTATGACTTTGATCAACTGGACAGATATGAACATTAGGGAACATTTTTGAAACAAATTTGAAACTATGAGGTTCAAAAGCTGTCCAATATTCAAGGTGTTTGCGGAACCATTTGAAATAATTAATATACCCAGTAGGCAAAACGATGACAACTGGATGATTGTTGACATCTTGAACAAGCGTTTGATAAGCTTTAATGAGTTTGAGATAACTGTAAAGTGATATTTCAGAGGAATTATACCAGTCTTGATAATCAATGAAGATAGCACTTTCATTGTATCGTGGTCCATAGAACGATGTATAGTAGAGTTCATGGTCACGAAGATAGAATAGGAGTGGTTCATGTCAAAAATTTGGTAATTGAATGGAATTGGAGTCATTGATTTAGTTTTTGCCTTTGTCGTTATTGTCCATGGTGAGATATGTATGAAAATGTTTTGATGGTTCAGAAGAAAATATTTGAGTGGACGATGAAGGATATTGAATCGAGGCTTGAGGGATTTTGTTGGATTAGGGACTTCATAGGGAAGATGGGTTTGAGTATTCATGGTAAAGGACTGAAATGTTTGAAGTGTTGATGGCTGAAAATAAATGATGGTTGTTAGAATGAGAAAATGCTGTGTCAAGGTGTTGAAAACTTGTTTTGCTCAAGAATCTTTTGAAAAATAGTTTTGAAAATATTTTACTCCGCACTGAATGGGTGTAGGCTCGATGATTTGATATTGGCCTATGCAGGTATTGAGTATTCTAAGATTGGTTTGCCAATAGTCTATAGTTTTTTCTAAATCATAATGCTGGCAAGCTAATTGATGATACTCATGTAACCATTTTGTATAAAAGTCTTTAAAATCTATTGAGGCTATATGATTGCGTAAGCTATGGTTAATTCTTCTAGTTGTTTATTTATTTTTTGCAATTCCTTTTGATCATTATTGAGTCGTTGTATGAGGTTACGTTGTTCTAATTTGTACAAGTATTTTATTACATTCAATTACATTAATTTGCTTTATTATTGAAGCATTTTGTAATAAAGGTAAATTGTTTTGATAAATAGAATTGACAAATTTGAATGATATTGTAGTTTTCATAATTTCCGTATGCACACCTATCTGATCTACTTTAAATGGATAAATTTGAGCAAGGAAAAGAGTTCCGAGAATAACTTCTTGACTCATATCCCGTACTAAAATGAATGAATTTTTGAAACAATATCCTTGATTGCATATATAAGCATTAGATAATTTATACTTAACTTGTAATGCCATACCATTAGTAGTATGGAGTCGTTCGTTTGTCCGTTCATAATATATTGAGGGAATTAATCCTTCTTGAATACAATTTTGATCTGCACCACTATCTAATAGTGCAATTGTTGAATTAGTATATTCAGTTTTGATGACAACAAACCTAAGTGTAAAATGCTCTTAAGTAATGTTGCTCCAAACAAAGTTCTCCAAACAGGCATACACTGTCATTTTCAATATGCGTCTTAACTTGTTTGCTGAATGTTGAGAACAAGTCTTAAGAACAGGTCTCATACCTTGATGACTCACGCTCAAGTCAAGAACACCACCTCGATGAGTTGATTGTGTGTTAAGATCAGTTCCTGAACTCAAGCAATACAAGAACAACCTGGCAAACAGGCTAGGTGTTTCAAGGACAATCCAGCAAACAGGCCTTTCTGAACTCAAGCGATACAAGAACAACCTGGCAAACAGGTTGGTCTAGGTGGTTGGGGCAGCGTATTCGTCTTGAACAAGATGACTGGATCTACAACAAGATGTCTTGGGTAATTTAGGTTTTATTTTTTAGACTCTTGTTAATATGCCAATCTTGAAAAGTCTCTAACTAACCACTCTTGAATTGGTTGCGCTATTTGCTTCAGAACACCAAGTTTGAACAACCCTGTAAACAGGGTACCTAGGGTGTTTCTGAACTGCAACGGCCAAACCCGGTCACTTTGGAAAACTTATTTTGGTTGGCCAAAAGCTCTAATATATTTTGATAAAATTCCAAGACAGCAATTTAAGCTGTAGGAAATCTTTTGATATGAAAATCACTTGGGAGATTTGCAAAACTGATTTTGGAAAATATTTACCAAAACCGAAAATATTTCTCTCTTATCCTTTGGAAAGTGATTAATTCAAAATTCAAGCTGAGATTCTTTTCCAGGTATTTCACGGCTATTTTTAAGGGGAAAAGATAGTCTTTTATCTCCAAAATCAAATCCCTACAATATTGGGAAACTCTATCCTCATTGGATCTTTTAGCCGTTGGAATTCTCTGTGCAAAGCAAAAATCTCTCTTTGCTAAATATAGCTGATTTTATCACTTCTCCTTGTTTTTGACCGTTGGATTTTTTGTTTAAAAACTCAACATTTCACTCCCATTTAGATGTGAAGAAAAAACAAGAAAACATACACAACATACGCAAAAAGGGAGAAGTGCAAAAGTGGTTTTTCTAGTGAGAAGAATTTTTCGAGCTACTCTTGAGAAAAGAAAAACCGAGACAAGTTGTGTTTAAGCTGAGCTTTCAAGATATTGGCATACTAGGACCTCATTGTACCTTACATCTGCTTAAATCAGAAGCACCCCCGTAAGGTGTTTTGTAACCCTGATCTTGGATCAGAAAAGTGAGTGAGTGGTCCTCAGTCGTGTGGACTTTGGACGTGTCCAATCTGGTGAGATTTGGACGTGGTGTAACCTTTCTTAGAAAAGAAGGTTATGTGGTTGCAAGTTGTAACAAGGTGTGTTACATTTGTAACGTGTGAAGCCCGTTAGTGAAAGTGGTTAAATCCTACACGAGGTAGGTCGTGGTTTTTCACACCTCAGTTGGGCTAGAGGTGTTTTCCACGGAAAAATTGTGTGTGCTTTATTTCCGCATTTATCTTGTTGATTTTCGCCTTTGAGCAAATTGAAAACATTTGGTGCAAACAAGTCAAAAGGTTGTTTGTAATTCAAGAACAACCTCTGCAATCAGGAGGGTGTTTGTCAGTAAGTACGCGAAAATCGAACACCACAATTCACCCCCTCTTGTGGGTAAGTACTCTAAATTCAACAAGTGGTATCAGAGCAGGTTCTCTCACAAAAGGGCTAACACCTTGAGAGATTCTGAAGATGAGTACACCACAAGGAATCCTTGAAGGGCAATCCATTACTCGGCCACCCTATTTCAACGGCCAACATTATAGTTGGTGGAAGAATAGGATGGAGAACTATATTCAGGCAGAAGATTATGAATTATGGATGCTCATCAAGAACGGGCCCCTTGTTCCCACCAAGGTGCTTGAAGATGGTAAGAAGGTTCCCAAGGAACCCATAGAGTTTGATGCTGAAGACTATAAGAAAATGGAAAAGAATGCCAAGGCCAAGAAGCTATTATATTTTGGCCTAGGTCCAGATGAATATACACGTATCTCGGAGTGTGAGTCAGCCCAGGAGATATGGAATGCCCTCCAAGTAGCTCATGAAGGAACAAGTCAAGTCAAACAATCACGTATTGAGCTACTCATGAGGCAATATGAGTTGTTTGATATGGGTGATCGTGAGAACGTGATGGATATGTACACACGCTTCACCCACATAACAAACGAGCTAAAATCCCTGGGAAAATCCTTCACCACAGAAGAGCTGGTGAGGAAGATTCTAAGGATTTTGCCTCGGTCTTGGGAAGCGAAGGTGACAGCCATCCAAGAAGCTAAAGACATGAACAAGATCACCTCGACGAGTTGATTGGCAATCTTCAAACCTATGAACTCAGAAAGAACTCACAACAAAAAGAGGAGCAGAAGAAGGATCGTGGGCTTGCCTTGAAAGCACAAGAGGATGATGACTCTGACCTTGAGGATGAAGAGATGGCCTTAATGACACGAAAGTTCAAGAAATTCTTCAAAAAGGTCAAAGAAAACAGCAGAAGAAAGGACTTCAATAAATCCAGAAATACCCCCCGAGAACAGTTCACAGGGTGTTTTAAATGTGGCAAACCAGATCACCTTGTGAAAAACTGCCCTCTGCTTCGAGAAGAGCAGGAGTTCGAACAACCCAGAAAACAGGTTCGAAAACAACCTGTGAACACCTCAGGCAAAAGATTCTCGAAGGCTATGCTTGCTGCCTGGGGAGACTCTTCTGAGGATGAAGGTGAATCTGAAAGTGAAGGAGATGCTGTAGCTCTCATGGCACAAAGTGACTCAGACTCAGATGATGAATCCACAAACAGCTTGACTGATCTCAAGAACAAGGTACGTGGTCTCAATAAAGCAACTCTCGAAAAACTTTTGTATACCTTGATGGATACTTGTGCTGAATTGAAACGAGATGTCCGAGACCTAGAACTAGAAAATGAGATCCTTAAGAATGAGAAACTTGAGGCTGAAAGAGAAATTCTAGCTTCACATCAAACCATAAATGACCTTAGGGAGACCTTGATCTTGAACGAAGTAAAATATACCACCAATCAAGCCAAGGCTGAAAAGGAAACCCTTGAGCTTAAAGAAAAGGTCGAAGTTTTGCTTGCTGAAAACAAGAACCTGTCGGCTAAAGCAAAACGCACAGAACACGACCTTGCCACAAACAGGTTGTGGAACAAGTCCTCACAAGCCCTTGATTGGTTAAACACTCACCACAGTCGAAACAAAAAGGGACTTGGATATAAGCCTAAACGAACCGTTTACCCAATCTATAGAAAGTATGTGGGATTACCTGAAAACATTATTTGCTTTCATTGTGGTAAAACTGGTCACTATCAATATTCATGTCCTTCAAGAAGGTATGCCATTGAAAAGAATGAAAGGTATGTGAAACAAATCTGGATTAGGAAAGATGAGCTTTATTTGTCTAAAAGAATGGGACCCAAGTGGATCTGGGTTCCCAAAACTAACTCTTGATTTATTTTGCAGGCTGAAGTGAGAGAGAACAACCCCACAAACAACCCAACAAACAGGGTAAGAAACATCCTGGCGAATAGCTCAGAAAATAACCTTAAAAACAGGCAGCTGTGGTATGTTGATAGTGGGTGTTCGCGGCATATGACCGGAGAAAAATCAAACTTTCTCTCACTTACAGCTTCAACCGGTGGGAGCGTGGCTTTTGGAAACGGCAAGTCTGGGACAATTGTCGGTATAGGTAGCATTGGTAAAACTCTCTCCCACTCAATTGATAATGTGCACTTAGTTGATGGTTTAAAACATAATTTACTAAGTGTGTCCCAACTGTGTGACAAGAACAATCTAGTAGTGTTCTCACGAACACATTGCTTAGTTGTCAATGCCAACACAGGAGACGTTGTGTTAAAGGGGAAGCGTCACAAAAATGTTTACAAAGTTTGTATTTCCACACTTCTCCAAAACAACCTGACTTGTTTGAGTGCTGTGAATGATGATATAATGCTCTGGCACAAGAGACTAGGTCATGCGAGCCTTACTCTTTTAAACAAACTTGTTTCCAAAGACTTGGTTGTTGGACTACCTTCCATCAAGTTTAATGATGACAGGGTATGTGAAGCTTGTGCAAAAGGAAAACAAGTCAGATTGTCTTTTAAATCAAAAAGGTGTGTTAGCACTACCCAACCTCTTGAATTATTACACATTGATCTATGTGGTCCTATGAGGATAACAAGTAGAGGTGGGAAGAGGTATGTGCTTGTCATAGTGGATGACTACTCTCGATTTACTTGGACCCTGTTCTTGGCCTCCAAGGATGAAACTTTTGAGAATTTTATTGTCCTTCTCAAAAGGGTTGAAAAAAGAGTAGGACACTCATTGGTGAGCTTGAGGTCTGATCATGGTACTGAATTTGAAAATGCAAGTTTTACAGAATTTTGTAATACGCATGGTGTTGATCATAACTTCTCGGCCCCAAGAACACCCCAACAGAATGGGGTGGTTGAGCGCAAAAACCGCTCCCTAGAAGACATGACTAGGACAATGCTTATTGCTAGTGGTCTTCCTAGGAACTTTTGGGCAGAAGCTTTGAACACATCATGTTACATTATGAATAGATGTATGATTAGACCTATTTTGAACAAAACTCCCTACGAACTCTTCAAAGGCAGAAAGCCCAACATTATGCATTTAAGAACATTCGGTTGTAGGTGTTTTGTGCATAATAATGGGAAGGATGCTTTAGGAAAGTTTGATCCCAGGAGTGATGAGGCAATATTTCTCGGTTATTCCTCTCACAGCAAGGCATACAAAGTTTTTAACAAAAGAACCTTGTGCGTTGAGGAAAGTGTGCATGTGCTTTTTGATGAATCTAACACCTTGAATAAGAATGGAGCACAGGAAGAAGAGCTTGAATTAGGTCTTATCCGAAAAGAAGTGTTGCCCCATGAGAGACAAGGTAAGAACACCATGGAGACAACAGGCCCAGAAGTTGTTCCTCAAAACGGCAGGCAAGGTGAACACCAAACAGGGGGAAACACTGTTGAACCCTGTTCGGGACCATGTTCTTCAGGAACAGGCTTACAAACAGGTGCAGAAACAGGCTCAGGAGGTGTTCGTGAGCCTGATTCTCCAAATTTTCCGGCTAGAGTAGAGCATGTGTCTGTGGATCCACTTACTCCACGACCATGGAAGCACCATAGTTCACACCCCCTTGATCAAATTCTGTCTGATATTAACAGTGGAGTGCAAACTAGGTCTAAGCTTAAGAATTTCTGTGCTTTCTATGCTTTTCTCTCTAACATTGAGCCAAAGAAGTGTGAATGAAGCTCTTGCAGATTCAGATTGGGTCACGGCAATGCAAGAAGAGCTCCATCAATTTGAAAGAAACAGAGTATGGCACCTGATACCTAAACCTGCAGAGAGAACAATAATTGGAACCAAGTGGGTGTTCCGAAACAAGCTGGATGAGTCAGGAACAGTCACTAGGAATAAGGCACGGCTGGTTGTTCAAGGGTATAACCAAGAAGAAGGGATCGATCATGAAGAAACCTTTGCACCAGTTGCTAGAATTGAGGCTATTCGAATCCTAATAGCGTTTGCAGCTCATATGGAAATCAAGCTATATCAAATGGACGTGAAAAGTGCATTCCTAAACGGATACCTTAAAGAAGAGGTGTATGTCAAACAACCCCCTGGTTTTGAAAACAGTGAATTTTCTAACCATGTTTTCAAACTTGACAAAGCTCTTTATGGTTTAAAACAAGCTCCTAGAGCTTGGTATGAACGTTTGTCAAGTTTTTTACTTGAAAATAATTTTAGAAGAGGCAAGGTAGACAATACCTTGTTTCTAAAATCTAAGGGGGAACATTTATTGATTGTCTAAATATATGTTGATGACGTTATATTTGGTGCAACTCATCATGATTTATGCAATGAATTTTCAAATATGATGAGGAGTGAGTTTGAGATGAGCATGATGGGTGAGCTTAACTTTTTCTTAGGCTTACAAATCAAGCAAACTCCAAACGGCACCATGATCCATCAACAAAAGTATATCAAGGAGCTACTTAAGCGTTTTGGGATGGAGTCGGCCAAATCCATAGACACTCCTATTTCTCCTTCAACCAAGTTGGTTATGGATGATGGGAGTTCCTCAGTTGAGGAGAAACTCTATAGGGGCATGATTGGGTCACTCCTATACCTAACCGCTAGTAAACCAGATATTGTTTTTAGTGTTGGTTTATGTGCCCGTTTTCAGTCTAATCCTAAGGAAACTCATCTTAAGGCTGTGAAACGGATACTAAGATATTTGAAACATACACCCAATTTAGCCTTATGGTATCCTAGAGGTTGCAATTTTGATCTTGTTGGATATGCTGATGCTGACTATGCTGGATTCCTAGTTGATAGAAAGAGTACCTCAGGTATGGCTCACTTTCTTGGACCTTGTTTGGTATCTTGGGCTACCAAGAAGCAACATTCAGTTGCCATGTCCACAGCAGAAGCTGAATATGTTGCAGCAGCTTCATGTTGTGCTCAACTGTTGTGGATAAGACAACAGCTTAAGGACTTTTGTGTTGACACTGGATGCATTCCTATTTTTTATGATAACACAAGTGCAATTAACATTGCCAAAAATCCATGTCAACATAAAAGAACAAAGCATATTGACATTTGACATCATTTCTTGAGAGATAATGTTGAAAAGGGTTTAATTTCTATGAATTTTTGCACAACGGAAAATTAAATTGCTGATATACTCACTAAGGCACTAGCTAGAGGTCAACTTGAGAGAAATAGACTGGAACTAGGGTTGGTAAGAACACCCTGAGATACTTGTTTCTAAGACATGAACTAGGTTTGGTAAAAACAACCTCTACACCTTGTTCTTTCCCCTTGTTTGCAAATCTTATTAGCAACTGATGTGATTTATGTACAATGAGTGCATACACTCGAATTGCGTGCATTTTTTTTTATTTATACAAAGAGTGCAGCATAAGGGGATGTACTAAGGATCACTGGAGCAACTCTGCCACCCCTAGTACCAATGAGTCAAATCAAGATCAAACGGCGAAGAACAGGCAGGTATCTTGATCGAACGGAAAGAACAGGTACGTCCCTTGGTTGTTCGATGCATATGGGAATGTGTTTTCTTTAAACCTCCCTCCTTACCAAGGCACACGCCTTTAATGTTCTCACCCGTTGCAAACCTAGAGATCTTTAAAAGATTTTGGGTGCTCTCTCTCTCTTTAAATGCCCTGTTCTCAGTTCGTCTTTTCACCTGACTTCATCTTGCTCAAAAGCAAACCCTAATCTCTCTCCTCTAGCAACAATGGCTTCCAACAACACCTCTCACTCAAAACCCCTGGTTCTTGCGTCCTCAATCCCTGCTCCCCCTCGCCCAATCCTGTACAAGCCTTTCAGATTTCTGAAAAGCTTGTTCCTAAAGTCAGTCGGGATAGGGATGGACGATATTCCCTTCAATTGTGGAAGGGAATTGGTGTTTCTTGTGGGGTCAGTTGCATGTCCCATTAAAGTAGAGTCGGAGGGTGCACCATCGGGGCCTCAAGACAAAATCTTGGAAACCCCTGAAGGGTTTAGTGATAATTTCGAACCCTGTTCTTTTGGGCTGTTTCCTGAAACAGTGCCAAAAACCGGGGATGACTCTTTCGACGCCGTGTGTGTGGAGGATCTGAATGTCGATTTCCGAGGGAATGCGAATGAGACGTCAGAGGAGAGTCAGGAGAAGGATTCTCTCCCTGAGGCTGAACTTACTACTCCGGTTGCTCAAACCGGAGAGAAAAGGAAAAGGGTGAAATTAGTGGCCAGGCGTAGCAGAACGCCAAGAACAAGGCCACAACCAAGGTCTCAGCCCCCTCAAACTCCCTCTTCTCCAACAGCCTCCAAGCCTTCTCGCAAATCTGCAAGAATAGCTTTTCAATCCGCTCCCCGTATCTCCAAACCCTCTGCTCCAATCATCGAGGAGATTTCCTCTTCTTCTAACGAAGGGTTCTCGAGTTCTGACTCTGAGAACACCTCTTTCAAACAGGGGACGCCGGTGTTCTCCGAGTCCTCTGAAGATCAAGCCCCTCAATCAACCTCTAAACCTGCTGTGAAGTCCTCTCCTGCAAACTCACCCCTCAAACGAAAGCCCAGAACAGCTCCCCCACCAGACGCTACCACCTCTGTTCCTCCTCCCAAACGCCCAAAGAAGTCCACTCCCTCTCCTATGTCTGACAAGCATGTGCAATTGCTTAAGCGCAATGTCGTCAGGGGGAAGGTAGTTAATGTACGTTTTTTCGAGGAACAGGGTCTGGGGGTGTTCCTGCACAAGTTGCGAGTCCAAGGCTGGCTCGACTTGTTTGCAAACGCCCAGTTGGGGTGTTCTGTGCCTGAGTTGGCTGAGTTTTACGCCAACTGCAGTGTCACCAAAGGGGTGGTGACAAGTTTTGTGAATGGGCAAGGCATTAAGGTTGATGCGCCCACACTTGGGAAAATATTGGGGGTGCCCTCACAAGGCTTTGCTGTGTATGTGAGGGAAGACAAAACTGCCCTGGAAACAGCCAGGCTCCTAGAGGTGTCCCAATGCCTCAGTCAGAAACAGGGCCTGAGAACACCCCTCTCGGTTAAGAAGGGTGAAATGACCTCCCTGCACCAACTACTGTTTATGTTCACCATCAAGAACATAATTCCGCGAGGTCAAGGGCGAAACTCAGCAGATGCCCTCGATCAATGTCTGGTGGACCTACTGGATCGGGAGGAACCAATAAACCTCCCTGCAATCATGATTCGCCACATAGGGCGAATTGCGAACACCACCCGAGCCCATGATCTTGGCTATGGGTTTCTACTGACAAGGGTGTTTGAGCACTTTGGGATAGCGCTCACACGGAGAGTGGCGGCCCAAATCATTGATGAGATTGGGATTGACACCCTGCTAGGGTGTGGCTATGAGGTTGGCGAAGGGTCAGTCTCCAAACAGGGTCGTCGACCACCTCGACCACCTGTTTCTGGGCAACCTTCCATCAAGGATGAGGCTGTTCTTGAGGACAATGCTCGCCTCAAAGATGAGCTCTCCGCCGTCAAGGCTGCTCTTGCTGAGGAACAAGCCCTCTCCGCCAAACGCCATGAAGATTTGCTTGCCCTTCTCTCCACCCTTGCCCCCAGCATTCCTCCTCTGCAAATGAAACCACCCCCTGCTCCCTGATTGTCTAGGCTGGTCTCTATTCTCCTCCTCCTCCTCTCTTAGTTTTGTTGTTTTGGCATTGTACTACTTTTCTTTGCAATGAAATATCTATTTGCAATGCTTTATATGCTTTTCTTGCAACCATCCTGTTGTTCTTGCTTTTTAATGATGCCAAAAGGGGGAAGAATAGTGTAACCTATTGACAAAGTTTGACGAATGAGCCTGACCTTGACTCGATAGGGTGGGTTGACCTCTAACTCCTTGTACTTCGTGGATCCCTATCAGCATTCAATTTTTTTTTAATATGGACACTTGGTTTGTCATCATCAAAAAGAGGGAAATTGTTGAATTAGTATATTCAGTTTTGATGACAACAAACCCAAGTGTAAAATGCTCTTAAGTAATGTTGCTCCAAACAAAGTTCTCCAAACAGGCATACACTGTTATTTTCAATATGCGTCTTAACTTGTTTGCTGAATGTTGAGAACAAGTCTTAAGAACAGGTCTCATACCTTGATGACTCACGCTCAAGTCAAGAACACCACCTCGATGAGTTGATTGTGTGTTAAGATCAGTTCCTGAACTCAAGCAATACAAGAACAACCTGGCAAACAGGCTAGGTGTTTCAAGGACAATCCAGCAAACAGGCCTTTCTGAACTCAAGCGATACAAGAACAACCTGGCAAACAGGTTGGTCTAGGTGGTTGGGGCAGTGTATTCGTCTTGAACAAGATGACTGGATCTACAACAAGATGTCTTGGGTAATTTAGGTTTTATTTTTTAGACTCTTGTTAATATGCCAATCTTGAAAAGTCTCTAACTAACCACTCTTGAATTGGTTGCGCTATTTGCTTCAGAACACCAAGTTTGAACAACCCTGTAAACAGGGTACCTAGGGTGTTTCTGAACTGCAACGGCCAAACCCGGTCACTTTGGAAAACTTATTTTGGTTGGCCAAAAGCTCTAATATATTTTGATAAAATTCCAAGACAGTAATTTAAGCTGTAGGAAATCTTTTGATATGAAAATCACTTGGGAGATTTGCAAAACTGATTTTGGAAAATATTTACCAAAACCGAAAATATTTCTCTCTTATCCTTTGGAAAGTGATTAATTCAAAATTCAAGCTGAGATTCTTTTCCAGGTATTTCACGGCTATTTTTAAGGAGAAAAGATAGTCTTTTATCCTCCAAAATCAAATCCCTACAATATTGGGAAACTCTATCCTCATTGGATCTTTTAGCCATTGGAATTCTCTGTGCTAAGCAAAAATCTCTCTTTGCTAAACATAGCTGATTTTATCACTTCTCCTTGTTTTTGACCATTGGATTTTTTATTTAAAAACTCAACATTTCACTCCCATTTAGATGTGAAGAAAAAACGAGAAACATACACAACATACGCAAAAAGGGAGAAGTGCAAAAGTGGTTTTTCTAGTGAGAAGAATTTTTCGAGCTACTCTTGAGAAAAGAAAAACCGAGACAAGTTGTGTTTAAGCTGAGCTTTCAAGATATTGGCATACTAGGACCTCATTGTACCTTACATCTGTTTAAATCAGAAGCACCCCCGTAAGGTGTTTTGTAACCCTGATCTTGGATCAGAAAAGTGAGTGAGTGGTCCTCAGTCGTGTGGACTTTGGACGTGTCCAATCTGATGAGATTTGGACGTGGTGTAACCTTTCTTAGAAAAGAAGGTTACGTGGTTGCAAGTTGTAACAAGGTGTGTTACATTTGTAACGTGTGAAGCCCGTTAGTGAAAGTGGTTAAATCCTACACGAGGTAGGTCGTGGTTTTTCACACCTCAGTTGGGCTAGAGGTGTTTTCCACGGAAAAATTGTGTGTGCTTTATTTCCGCATTTATCTTGTTGATTTTCGCCTTTGAGCAAATTGAAAACATCTGGTGCAAACAAGTCAGAAGGTTGTTTGTAATTCAAGAACAACCTCTGCAATCAGGAGGGTGTTTGTCAGTAAGTACGTGAAAATCGAACACCACAATTCACCCCCCTCTTGTAGGTAAGTGCTCATAAATTCAACAGCAATAGTATTGTATTCAAAACTATCTTTAATTTTAAGAGTAATGGGAATATACCATTTTTGGAAATTTATTTGATTAATAGTTGAAACAAATTGTGGATTCGTAGGAGTGTCACCTTGCTTCTAATTCAAGATCTTTTGTTTGTAATGAACATAAATCTTTGTGTAAATTTTTAATGTGTTCTTTTAATATGTTAACTTCGTTTTTTAAGTCTTGAATATTAACTGCCTTGAGAATATTTTGAATCTCACGTGTTTCAAATATTTTATTGATACTTACCTTATGAGGAGGTTCTAAAGAATCTTCTTTTGTTAATATACCTTTGAGTTTTTGTAAATACTCTTTCCTTAATTCTTTATCTTGAATTTGTTCAATTAAATCTAATAAAAATTTCTTTTCACTATTATTACTAGTTATGACATTAATACACTTATAGCATAATTTTGAAAACTCATTACTTGATGAGTATTCACTTGAGTCACTTTCTAGTTCATTAATAACATTATTTTCATAATCAGAGGAGGATGATGAATTTCCCAATTGATTAGGTGTATCTTTGAGTTCAAATAAGGTAATGAATTTTTCTTGAATGTCTGGTTGTTCTGCACAAATTTCATTGAGTTTCTTTTTAACTTTACAATTTGTTGCATAGTGGCCTAATTTACCGCACTTATAACAATTATTAGTATGATCAGTTTTTCCTTTTGGAGTAGGCTTTTTAGGACGTAATTTTTTGTAAGTTGGATTTCTTGTAGTATATGGTTTCTTCTTATTAATTTGAGTTTTTCTTCGTTTTTTAACAGATGGGGCTTCTAACTTTGGAAGACAAAAGGCTTCACAAAAAGAACCTAACTCTTTTCGCTTAGCGGCATTATCTGTTGAATATCTGGCTTGTAATTTTAATTCGTTGCATAAAGAAATTCCTTCCTTTTTAATAAAGCTTAATAATTGTCCAAACGTAATTTGTTCGAATGGAATAGGGCTTCTACCAATGAGTTCGCTCAATTTATTGAATATTCGTTGAGAAAATAAGGATGGTAATCTTTAAATAAATTTTTCCTTCCAATAGAGTTGACAACAGTCTTCTCTTTTTAATAGATATGTTAAAAATGTATCTTTGTACCAATTATAGTCTTCTAGAGTTGGGCACCTTAGATTTGTTAAAAGAATATCTGTTGCAGCTGTAATATCTTTTGGACTTCCAAGAAAATTAGTAACTATTGTATAAATCAATGTTTCTATATTGTCTAGTTGTCTTTGAGAATTAGTATGAGTTCTAATTTTGGTATGTTCGTCTTCTTGAATATAATTTTTCCACCAATTTTTGAGTATACCAGTGAATCCTGATGTTAATAAATCAAAAGCTTGTAAATCTGTTGCATGTTTAGTTGAATAGGCTGTATAAGCAATTAACATTCTTTGAAGGGTTATGAATATTTCATGGTCACTACGACCATCTATATTCCATTCATATATTGAATCACCAGCAAAGTTTTCAGTAATTATTGTTTTTGCACTTTCAAGGTGAAGATCTGGAGGAGTTTCTTTGGAGTAATAGGGAATTTCTTTTTTATATATTTTATTAATATTTTGGAAATCATCATCTAGATGAGATAAATCTTTTTCTAAAATATTAACTGTACTTTTGACTGAATGAGATGTTGAAGTTTCTACCTCATTTAATTTTTCTTCTATTTTTGAAATTAATGGAGTATTAGCATATGGGAGTTCTAATTTATTTGAACGTCTTATTTTGAATAAAGGTTTTGCAATCTCATCCAAGAAGTTTGGTTTGTCCTTCTTGGTATCATTAATATCTAAGTTTTCTAGTTTTTCAGTTAATGAATAACTTCTTGTTTTTTAACAATTGCTTCAACTTGAGTAGAGGCCATATTGACTTGTTGAGACACTGTATGCAATACTTTATTTGTATAATTATTTTGATGATATACCTTTTTAATATCACTTAGCATTGCTTGACTAGTTTCTGGATCATTTCTACCTATTTTGAATGGGACTGCTGGAATATTACCTTCAGGGGTATTTAATATGATTTCTTGTAATGGAGGGAGCAAAAGAAGTGAGTATTTGACCATTTAAGAGGGTCCATTTTTTTACAAAATTAATATTGGTATTTATTTCTTTAACTTGAAATGGGTCTGAAAGATTATTTTCTAAGGCAAACATAGCCCACCAATTAAAGAAAAGAATATTGACTTGGTGTCTTTCCATGGATGAATACCATTCTTGCCTAATGAATGTTTGAGCTTTTAAATCAAAGTCTGAAAGGAACCATTCTCTTTTGACTTTGTTTTCTATTGAATTGAAATTTTGAAGTAAGTAATCTTTGTTGATTACAAAAGGTGTTGAAATAGCATTGATTGAGGAAAATGATGGAGGTTGCATAGTTGAGTAGGTTGGGGAACCTACAGATGAAGTAACTTCGTCTATTGGCTCAGCTATGGGAGCTTTGTAATAAATCTTTTGAGTATCTTCTATGTGATTATCTTTTGAATAATCATAACTAGTTGGCCTAGAAGGCATTGAATATGAAGTTCGAGGGAGTTCTACATTATCTAAAGATTTTGAAGATAAACTTCGTTCTTTAGTTGAATTAAATCTTATTAGTACTCTACCATCAGTCTCTTCTATGATTTGTTGAATATTCTTTTGAGCAATATTTCTTGGTGGCCTGGTATTTTGAATTATAAATTCTTGAGGAATAGTAATTTCATTCCACTTTAATAATTTAGGAGTAAAAGTAGTAATATTATCTGATTCAGCTTTTAGTAGTATGGTTTCGTCTAAAGTAGGTTTTAATAAACATTTTGGATTAAGTTGAGATAAAAGTAGCTTGAAATATACTCTGTAAGTAATAGCAAAATTTCTAGAAAGTTCATGAAATTGAACCTTTAAATCACTTTGAATATTAGGAAGATGGATATCTAGAACTAAGGTATCCATGATCCAAGGATCATTCAAATCTACTGAATAATTTGGGCAACAATTAAAGTATATGGGACCATTGCAAATATTAGTTTGAATCATGGCTAATAATGAATCCTTGTAACGTATTAACCTATTGTCTCTTAGGGCCATGAATATAGGACAATCTAAGCCTAATCTTGTCAAAGATTTGAGTGCAATTTGAATCATGCCAAAATGAATGTATCGATACTTTTCTTGATATCATTTTATAGCAATTTTTGAAAGTAGTTTAATAGTTTGAAATTCTTCATCTAAATTAAAAGTTTCTTCATGATCTTTTATTGATAAAGCCGTGTTGAAATCACATTTTCCTATTTGATAGATTGTTTCTATCTTTTATTTAGGAATTTTTCAAGTATACATATCAATTTGACTACTAACTTTCCAACTGTTCACCACATTTGAGTTCTTACTACTACCTAAACTAAGACGATCTCTAACCCAAGAGGCCATCTGAGTTACGTTGGAACACTTAGCTAAGAATCATGCACATCCTACCGGGACCACTGGGACCACCGCACCGGGACCACCTCACCTGGGCTGACCAATGGACTTATTGGGGCTGACCAACAGCTGACCAACGGCAGCAACGGCGCGACACTACCAACCTGGCTCTGATACATATATATATAT
>JAKOGI010003345.1:17500-55000 GCA_029747015.1 Carnegiea gigantea | reverse complement strand
ATTAGCAAACTTTGGGTTACACACGACTCTAATCATCATCTGAGGAATCTTCCTCAGAAAGGTTATCTACCACTGGCTCATTTGAGCCTTCAGACTCAACTGGCGCTAGTAGGTCCTATAATATAAAAGTTAGGGAGTATTCCACATCGGGCGCTCCATCCACCAGCTCCCTCATTCTCAGCATCGTGGCCTGCCAGCCACGGGGATATTATACACCAAAGGAATCTATCCAGTGTATCCACATCGTGGCTACTCGCTTGTATCGCTTTGCTTGAAGGTTTTTCGCAAATAGAAGCCTCATTTGGTGATGTTTGATTTGATTTCTTTCAACTATTGTGATTGGTAGATGTTGTACGACAGCGGGAGCAATTAAAGCCGTATTGACCAGTTGAATGGCAGCATTGCTCCTCTCTAAGGGGGTATCTCCTAAAGAATCCACCTATTCTTCTGTCAATATCTGGAAGTCTACTAATCCTCTGAAGGTGAACGGGGTGTAAACCCCCATGTGTATATGAAATTGGTGGAGGACGGAGGTGACTTCACTCCATCTTCCGTGTAAGGCATTTCTCGGATGAATTTGTAGGTCCAATGGTTTTGAGTGACCCGCATGGGTCCCCACTGGTTGCTCCTAACCACCGCTTCCCAGAAGATGACTGCATTTCACGCAGCCAGCCAGAATGGTAGGTACTCAAAATCGACGATTTTAAACACCATCCTACATCACCACACTATGTTAGGAATAAAACTAGCAAGCACGTATTTGTATGGGCGCCCTAAGCTATATGTCTAGTTCGTGCACACAAGCACGCAATGCAAGCACATAGTAGGCTCATGTAAGCACTTTAAAGCACATATTTCACACACTGAAACTCCTAACGTCACACCTAGATGTATGTGCAAACCTTTGGCTCTGATACCGCCTAATGTAACACCCCTCTACTCCCAAGAGGCATCACACCGCCAGGATCTCCCGAGGGAGACCCCTAAGACTGTCGTAACTAAAGACTTCCTTAAAGATTCAACCTAACTCTAGGTTATTTAAGGAATCCTGGAACGAAACTGCAAGACTTCTGCCTAAAATTTGCAACATTTAAAAAATTTAGATGCAAGCTAAAGGGTACCTGGTGTCATTGCAACCAAATTCAAAGAAAGTAGGAGTTGTCCATAAGTTACACACTCGAGATTAGGGCTTATGCCATTACAACATTCATTCAAATCATTTACATAATTCGAAACTAGGACAGAGCTAACAACATGCTTACTAATTACATTCCATCAACTAAAATAGGAAGACAAGCAGCGTCACAAAACACGGCTTCATAGGAACACCTTCAGAAACGACTGGTAGTCCTATAGCAGGTAGCAGACATGGTCTTTCATTCATTACCTGGGGAAAAAGGGGAAAGGAAATGGAGTGAGCCACCATATGCTCAGTGAGTGTTCCTCCACTCCTTAAAACAAAACCTTTACAAGTAATATACTTATAATATTCACTTAACAAGCAGTCAAGTAGCACTATCGTTATATTAAGTTGTGTGCCACAGATCGTAGGCACTTGGCTAGACATTCAAGCATGATAGATTTTTAGTTTTGAATAACAATGGCATGCTAGGAACTTGCTTACACAATATGCACTTCTAAACATAAATACTTGATGCGCTATCACTTACTTACTCAATATGCACTTTTAAAACATCATTATGTGATGCACTATGAGAACATGGCCACACACTACTTTGAAGTCACATACATCCATGCTTAGAAATCCTTTTTTGTTAGGCATGTGTAGAAACTTTCTTTTCTTTCTTTGCAAACACTTTTTGTAATCTCTTAAGGTTAATATTCCTTAAAGAAATCTCTTCGTATTGGCCTTTTGAGACCCTTATAAGTTTTTCATTTAATCTGGCCTCTTGATAGCCCTTAAGACTTTCTTTTTTTCTGAAATACTTTAAAAGGCTACACGCCGATTGTTTTCTTACTCATTAGGACAGTAATCTGGGCATAAGATCATCATAAAGTGATGGTTGGGAGAGATCTACACTCAATCCCAATGAGATTAACTCACACTAAGTTCTTGCTCACGAGATGGTAACTAACTTTTGGACCTTAACCCTCGTCAGGGTCTGTAGGGATTACTCCCTAGGGTAGGGATTCCCCGTTCAAGCAGGTTCAGTCCCATCTATTGTCCCTAAGCACTTATCTTAGCCATGTTTCTTCTGATAAAATCATTTATCAACAACTCACACCTTTGTAAAACATTTTAGGGATTCCCCCGTTCAAGCAAGTTCACTCCCAAACAATGTTTGGGTAGCTAAAATAGGCTATTGCTTGCTACTAGTCATGGCTATTATTAATTTAAAGCACGAGAAGCATTCTTTGTCAAAACACCACTCTCACACACATATTGCATCTTAGTCATATAAAACGGGAGGGATTTACATGTATCACATTCAAGTACTTCATAATTATTTCAACATAATGAGCCACACATGGCCTCACAATCCACACGATTGCAGTAATCACAACCCAGACTCGCTCCTCACATAACAATGACTACAAGAACCCTCGAACCACACGCAGTTGTTCCTCAAATCGTCCAACCACCATCTTGGTTTTAATTTCACAATCTAGTATTCTAACCATTATGATATCCTGAAAAGCGATATGTAAACTTACATAACTTACCAATGCTTAACTTACCGAACAAACAAATAACATTTAGCAGTGCACTACAGCCAATGGTTATAACCATATATATATATATATATATATATACGACATTAACTTGAAACGAACGCTTAGCAAGCTGAATTAAACTAACAAAGCATGAAACATGATTACATTCATGTATTGTAGTTAAGGGGTAAACATGCTCATTTTGTCACTCAGAATTTGTTTCCAAAGCTACTTCACAAGCATAATTCAACTAAATAGACAAGCATCAATTCGAGACGTTCATTCACTGTTTCGAGGTTAATTTCAAGCCTAGTTAAGTCATTTAAGTATAATACGATTCAAGGCATTCGTTTATTACATTGAAGTTACTATTCAAGCCTAATTAAGCCACTTAAGCATAATACGATTCAAGGAGTTCATTTATTGTGTCGAACTTACTACCTTAGCCTAATTAAGCCGTTTAAGTATATGATGAATCAATGCGTTCGCATTTATAATTCAAAGCTACTTTCAAGCAACGTATACATGCACAATCTGAAGTGAACTAGAGTCAAGCATAACCAACAACATAGCTACAACCTATGTACAGATTCTGTGCATATTCATCAGCGTAATCATAGCCTAAGCTCAGATTATTTCTAAGCATCTTTTAAGCAACCTGATCATGCATATTCTAAGCTGAAATTAACATGAACTGAGGCATGCATAACTGAATAGCAGTAAGCGAAATCCGAGCATGAGCAGTCTAGTTGTGTGTGAACGATTACAAATTCACCACACAACACATTTTCAATCATTCCTTAGCATTTCTAATAAACTCAGCTAGCCCTATTCTAACATGCAACATCAATCTGCTGAAACATTTTCGAAAATAATCGTAACTTAGGAGGAGAGAAACACTTGCTTGATTTTAGCCTGATGTGGATTTTATGTTCTAGTTTTAAAACCCTTTTTACTTGCAAGTGCACAAGGTTAATTGTAAACTAGCGAGTATTAGGGTGTCGATCCCACAAGGAACAATTGTGATTCTTAAACTTAACCTTTCCGATTATAAAGAATAATCACAATTTTATGAGTTCGATTATCAATATAATCAGCAAATATGGCCATCATAGATCTTTGAAATGTGGAAGGTGCATTACATAACCCAAAAGGCATCCTCCGATAAGCAAAGGTACCTGACGGGCATGTAAATATGGTTTTCTCTTAGTCCTCAGGATAGACAGGCATTTGGTTGTAACCAAAATAACCATCTAAAAAGCAATAAAAACTTTATCTCGCTAATTTTTCCAAAATGATCAATGAATAGGAGGGGAAAATGGTCCTTTCTTGTGATAGAATTCAATTTCTTGTAATCAATGCACACCCTCCACCCCGTGGTCTGTCTAGTGGGAATCAGTTCACCTTCATTATTCTTAACCACAGTTATGTCAGATTTCTTAGGGACTACTTGAACTGGACTGACCAATTGACTATCAGAAATAGGGTATATAATGCCTGCATCTAAGAGCTTAACTACCTCTTTCTAGACAACTTCTTTTATGTGGGAGTTTAGTCTACGTTGCATTTGCCTAACCGGTTTAGCATTGTCCTCCAAATGAATTCTGTGCATACAAATTGTGGGACTAATCCCTTTCAAATCAGCAACTGACCATCCAATAGCACCCTTATGATCAGACAAAACACGAATCAACTCTTCCTCTTGATCATAAGATATATAGAAGAGAAGATATAATAACAGGTAGGGTCTCTTTGGGGCCTAAAAACACATACTTGAGTGAATCAGGGAGAGGTTTTAACTCAAGTTTAAGTGGAGATACAATAGAAGATGGCATAAGAGAACTAGCCAAAGGGGGAAGAGGTTCATAAGTAGATACCCAAGAGGAAGACTCAAGATGAAAAGTAGAATCAAGAGTAGAATTCATCTCACCTGTGGTACTTCCTACATCAAATAATCTCAAATCCCCATGAGAGAGATAGGTTCCCAAGGGATCAAAGCTCAAAATAGCAGGCAAGGCTTCTTCAATCATTCCATCAATCATATTAACAAAAAAGCATTCAGATTCATCTTCAAACACAGGTTGAGCAGAAGCTTTAAAAATGTTAAGCCTAACCCTCATGTTCATGACCGAGACATCCATGACTCCTGACCTATAGTTAATGGTAGCATTAGCTATGGCTAGGAAGGGACGTCCTAAAACAAGAGGGATTTGCTTAAAAGCATGACTGGGGTCCATGTCCAATACAACAAAGTCAACAGGAAAAAATCCTTTATCAATTTGCACTAAAACATCATCTATTCGCCCCCTAGGAGTCCTAACCGACTTATCAGCAAGCTGAAGGTTACAGTTGGAAGGTTGCAGTTCACCTAATCCCAACTCTAAGTAAACAGAATATGGTATCAAATTGACACTAGAACCTAAATCCAAAAGCGCCCTTTCAATTTTGTGATTGCCAATAAAATATGAAATGGTAGGGACACCGGGATCTTTGAACTTAGAGGGAGTACGACATTTTAGAATTGAACTCACTTGTTCACTTAGAAGAACCTTTTTAGACTTGTCATCTTTAGATTTTCTTTTAAAAGTGCCCATGTCTTTAAGGAACTTAGCATACGCTGGGATCTGTCTAATTGCTTCTAAGTGGGGAAAATTGACCTTAACTTGCTTAAAGGTTTCTAAGATGTCATCTCTTTGCTTGTCTTTCTTGGAAGGGTATGGTGCATCCAAAGCTTGAGGGTAAGGAACTCTTGGCTTATATGTCACAATGGGATCAGACACAACAGGAGAAGGGGATGGGTCATTCTCTTTTTCAATCTCAAGGTCACTCTTCATGGTCTTAAGTCCTTCATCTTTATCATGTTTCTTCTCACTCACCTTGTTATCCACTTCTTTACCACTCCTAAGAACCATTACAGCTTTCAATTGTTCAAATTACTGGCCTTTAGGGTTCTGGATGGGATGACTTGAAAGTTTTCCTTCTTCTCTTTTACCTACAGTTATGGCTAGTTGCCCCAGTTGGGTTTCTAATTTAGCTATAGATTGTGAATGAGAGTCAACAATATGCAACTTAGACTCAATTCCTTGGACCTTAGAATCAACATTTTGCACAGCAGAGGTCAAGGTGTCAAGGGCAGAGATTACCTTATCTATATCAGAGCTCCCAGATGGAGCTTGACGGGAAGAGGGAGGGGCATATTGCTGGTTTTGGAAACCAGGAGGGGTAGGTCTACTAGACTGGGTCTGAGGATTCTCAACATTTTGAGACCTCCATGAAAAATTAGGATGATTCCTCCAACCGTGATTATAGGTATTAGAATAAGGATTGTTGGGTGAAGGAAATCATTGGGCAACATTTACTTGTTCAGTCATACAGTCAGACTTACCAATACACGGACATTCAGCAGACGCATGCATGGGACTAGCACAAATCGAACACACATCTTGCATAGAAGGGGTACTAGACACTTTATTCATGCACAACAATTGATCAAATTTCTTAGCTAAACCATCAACTTTACTAGAAAGGTCAATTGAATTTGAAACCTCATAAATCCCCCCTTTACTTTCTAATTGCCTAGGCAAATCAGAATGTGAGGAAGTAGCATGTAAGTGTGAATTTTCACTCAAATGTTCAAATAATTCCCAATATTCTTCAGGAGTTTTGTACAAAAAACTACCACCACATGATGCATCAACCATCTGCCTGTTATGCTCATCTAAGCCAGAGTAAAAACTTTGGGCAAATTACCACATAGGTACCTCATGATGAAGACAACATCGCAACAATTCTTTAAACCGTTCCCAACTTTCATGCAATTGCTCATTTTTATTATGTGAGAAGGTGGTTATAGCACGTCTTAAGGCAGTCAGTTTACCAATAGAGAAAAACTTTTTCAATAATTCCTTTTGCAATTGATCCCAAGTGATGATATTGGTCTTAGTGTCCAACCAAGCTTTAGCTTTATCTTTTAAAGAAAAAGGAAAAAGCCGCAAGTAAAGAGCATCATCAGAGATATTATTTAAAAACACAGTAGAACAAATCTCTAAGAATGCATCAACATGCTTGAAAGGATTTTCAGACTCTAGCCCATAAAACGATGGAAGCATTTGGATAAGAGAATGTTTAATCTCAAATGGCACCGTAACAGTGGGCATACGGGTTCTTGTTGGTGAGTCATAAGTGGCGGGAGTGAAATATTCCTTAAGTTGCTTAGGTGGTGGGGTTGGTTGTTCTTCAGCCATTTTGTTCTTAGATTATGATTTCTTAACTCTTATCTCACGAAGAGAGCGATCAATTTCAGGATTATATGGTTCAAGATCTAAGCATAGAGAATGTCTACCAAGCATATGCCAACAAACAACAAAAAGAAAAGAGTGAAATCTCCGCAATAATAACTACCAAACAAAATAAAAGAGAAAGAAAAAAGTGATGAGAAGAGAGAAATTAAAAAAAATTAAAATAAATAAAAAAAGAACAAAGGAAATAAAAGGGGAAGGGATTGTTAGATTAGGTGCAATAAATAAAATAACAAAAAAAAAGTTAGATTAGGTTGTTAGATTAGTGGGGAAGGGGGAAAAAATTAAAAGGAAAAAAAAAAGATTAGGTTAGAAGGGAGCAAGAAGAACAAAAATAAATGGTTAAATTAGGAGGGATTGGGGAATGAAATAACAAAAGAAAAGGGAAGGGGATGGAGAATAAATAAATAAAATTATTAGATTAGCAGGGAAGAGGAAAAAAAGAAATAAATAAAAGGAAGAGAAAATTCAAACATCACTATTTGTTCCCCGGCAATGGCGCCAAAAACTTGATGTGGATTTTATGTTCTAGTTTTAAAACCCTTTTTACTTGCAAGTGCACAAGGTTAATTATAGACTAGCGAGTATTAGGGTGTCGATCCCACAAGGAACAATAGTGATTCTTAAACTTAACCTTTCCGATTATAAAGAATAATCACAATTTTATGAGTTCGATTATCAATATAATTTAAGGAACAAAAGAAGAGTAAGTGAGTAGTAAAATAGAGAGAATTCAAATAGGAGAAAAATCTAGGAATTCGGATTTCATCTTTGATGCCAATATTGATTACTACTTCAAATGGGGATTCAATTTGTCTCTTGTTCAACCTAAGTTACAAGCTTTAGGTCATAAATCGAAAAGATGATTATAATTATAAAGTGACATAATTTATCTAGTGGTTTAGCATGAATTATTCTTTCTAGACATAACTTATCTAATTTCTAGCATAAATTATTCAATTTAAACAATTATGATTTTAAGCCCAATTACATAGCCATCATATTAGCCTACAAGGTCTAATATTCATTTGAGATAGTAAATTAAACTAGTGTCATCAACATGATTAAACATTAGTATTAAAATGCATGAGTAGATGATGATCAAATGTACACTCAAGATTATGCAAAAGAGACAAAATAACCCCATAAGAAATTAGCAAAATAACATTATTACCAATAATCAATCCTAATCTTAGAATGAGTAGTTTAGCCGGCTATAGTTAGTGAAAACACCATTAAAATTGGTATATTTTACTTCCTATGTCCAAACCTTATACTCAATTATCCAAAATTATGAAACTTAGTGTAAACTCTCAAATTTGAGTCACAAATGAGATGAGAAGAGAAGAGAAAAATAGCTACCAAGCTTATTTTCTTCTTAACCCCTCAACACAAATAATCTTGTCTTACAAAGATTCTCTCTAGAGAAATGAAAGATGGAAGAATTAGAAGATGCTTGAGCAAGAGAGTGGCTGAATGTGTGTGCATCTTTTTCCCTCAACCTTGGCCCCTTTTTATAGTGGAAATCCAACCCCTTTGGATACCCCAAAATTAATGAAAATTAATTTCAATTAATTTGGGATGTTGCATGCATGGTTATGGCTAGTCATAAGTATAGAATTAATCAAAAATTAATTAGCTTTGACTAGGTCACTTGGGGTTGCTTGCAAAAACCATGTCTTGGCTGCTGAAATAATTGGATGCAAGCTGAATTGGAGTTGGCGGGCTGAGGTGGAAAGCTGGAGGCAGGCTTAAGTTGTTGGGCCACTGGAAAACAATAGGCCCAGACGGAGCTTGGGAGAGCTGAAGTGAGGGGAAGGGAGAATGAGAGGCTTCAGGCTGGCGTTGGGCCGCTGGCTCATAGGTCCAGAAAGAAAGATGATTGAGGAGAGGAAGAGGTGGACCGGTCAAGACTAGGCCGCGGTGCACAGGCCCAAACAAACCATTTTATGTTTTTTTCTGCTTTCTCTTTCTTTTGGGCTTTTAAGCTTGGTCTATGAGCTTTGCATTTGCGGGAACTCGGACAAATTCAAATCAACTTGATCAGCTCTATACCGAATTCTTTTGTTTTATTTTTACCTGAAAATTACATAAAATATGCATTATTTACTCATAAAAATATATTTCAAAGACTTAAAAGTAGGTAAAATGAAGGAGAAAATTATATATAAAATATGAATTATCATAGCCCTAATTCGACCTAAAAAGCTGTAGTAGTGCACCTAAATATGCCCAATCAGCCCAAGCTCGAAACCCTTGCCCGAACACTTGCAAAATCCAAGCCCTAACTCCCGGTTCTAGTGGCATTTTGAGGTGTTTTAGGTCGAATTCGACCCCCAAATTTATAGGGGAGGCCAAGTGTGGCGGGGGTGGCCGGATTCCGGCGGCGCACGATGGTGAAATCAGGGCGGACGGTGCGTGTTTTTTGCGTCAATTCAGTCGCAAGAAGTGGGGGAGGGAGAATGGTGGTGGTCGGTGGCTGGTGACGAGTGGGTAGGGGACCGATGGTCTCCCTCTCTCACCGGCGACGGGTGGCAGACGGCGGTGAAGCCAGACGGCGGCCGGTGGTTGCCTGCGAGAGGAGGAGGGTGGCGATCATAGAGAGAGAGAGAGAGGAGGGTCGGGGGTTTCGGGTTCTGATAACCGAATTCAGCCCCCTATTTTACTAATTTCTTTTTTTTCCTTTTTTTTTGGTTCACTTAACATAATGACTGCTAGGTCCTAATCCCGAACTCGTTAACGATTAGACTAAAATCTAGTTGAAATGTCCTATAACTGGCATTCTAATTAAATTCCAAAGTCGACCAAATAAAACGATTAATGATTTTGAAAGCAAGAGTTTGAGTCAATTCCAAAAACAAAAACGCTCTAAACGACTAACGATAATAACAGTAATAATACAACAACAATGCTTCGTTTTAGTAAAATTTATTGTTAAACACACACGGTAAGGGGATAATATCCTTGACAAAAATAATTAAAATGCAGCTTGAAAAACTTAGCAACTGAACCAGTTAGTCGTCAATAGAAAGAAAGCGCAGCTCTTACGTGTGCGTATATATATATATAATAATAAGGTATATATATATATATATATATATGTAGATATATATATATGTATATATATATTTATATTTGTATATATACATACACACACACACACACACATGTATATATATAAATTTATATGTGTATATATATATATATATATATGTGTGTGTGTGTGTCTGTGATTGTGTGTGGGTGGGTGTGTGCGTACATATATGTAAGCATATACACATATATATATATATGTGTGCATGTGTGTGTGTGTGTATCCGTGTGTGTGTAAGTCTATATATGTGTATGTATATCCATCTACCTATCTATCTATCTATCTATCTATCTATCTATCTATCTATCTATCTATATATATATATATATATACATATATATATATATATATATATACACATATATATATATACATATATATATTTATAAATATACGTATATATATATATATTCATATATATATATATATATATATATATATATATATATATATATATATAAAATACAGGTACACACATAAATAAGATATAAGTATACGTACCTCTTCTATTTATCTAGATATTACATACATACCATATCTACACATATTATATATAATATACATATATATATATATATATATATATATATATATATATATATGCATCTATAGCTATATATGTATATGTATGTACATATATTGTTGATTTAGAGAGTACACAACCACAAGAGGGGGGTGAATTGTGGTGTCCGATTTTCGCAAAATGCTGACAAACAGTCTTGAGACCCTGTTCGCATAGACTGTTCCTGAGTTGTACAGAAGCGAAAATTCAACAAAATTAAGTGCGGAAATAATGGACACAGGATTTTTACGTGGAAACACCTCTAGCCCAACTGAGGTGAAAAAACCACGACCTACCTCCTGTAGGATTTACACACTTCACTAAACGGGCTAAACACGTTACAATAGTAACACACCTTGTTACAACTTGTAACACACGTTACCGTCTTCCCTAAGACAAGTTACCCCACGTCCAAAATCCCCTTGATTTGGACACACACTCTACTCACTCTTGTGAAAGAAGAATGTAAAGAAAAAACACCCTATTACAATGCTTCTTAACTAAGCTAATATAGGGTACAATGAAATCCTAGTATGCCAACTTTGAAAGCTCAAATAACTCACTCACTAGACACGGTTTTCTTTTCAAACTTTTAAGCTCATGAACACTGAATTTTTCTTTTTGAAAACCGATGCTTCTATCGTTCTAAGAAGCGACTTTATATAGTGCTTGGAAAAACAATTCCTCAAATTTTTGGAAACTAAAATCCCTAAAGAATATAGAATTCTTTAGCCACAAGGGATGAGGAAACATGAGCTGGAAACACTTCCTAAACCGTGTGCATAAGGCGGTGATTCTCAGCAACTAGCCCATGTTTTTCTCAACAACCTTATCCACTTGCCAAAAATTGGATATTCTTTTTATTCAAAAAAGATTTTGCAAATCTCCTTAGATTTTAATAACCGTTTTTAGGATAAGGGTAAGATACTCCATAAAAAATCTTTCTTGCAAATCCTTTAAAGAAGCTGCTCAAAATCCAAAAGATAAAAATCGTGCAAAACAGTTTTTTCGCAGCTTATTCTGGAAACACCCTGATCACCCTGTTTCCAGGATTGTTCTGAAGGGTGATCCGAAATATTTACCAAAAGAAAACAAAACCGTTTCAAGTAAGTGGTAAGTTAAGAGTTTCTGATTGGCATATTAACAAGAGTCTAAAAATATAAAACCAAATTAAATCAAGACATCTTATTGTAACCACTAGTCATCTTGTAGAGAGACGAATCTGCTGCAAACACTTCACAGAACCTGTTCCTCACGGCTGCACTTATATCCTATGCTTCAAACACTTCACAGGACATGTTTCAAACACCTTACAGAGCCTGTTCCTCATGGTTGTTCTTACATCGCTGACTTGAGTACCTGTTCTTGATAAACCATTAGTCAAGCAGTTTTAATATATTGAAGAACAGCAGTAAGACCTTGTTGGTAAAGCCTGTTTGGAACAACAACAACAACTACAACACTTGGATTTGTTATCATCAAAACCTTATACATTCTAACAAATTCCCCCTTTTTGATGATGACAAACCAAGTGACTATATTGACTTTCAAGGACAATTGAAGTGATTAGTGCCAATTATTTATAGGACGACAATTCACATGAAGCAGTTAGTATCGAAAAAGTGTAAGAAATGTAACTCGTCCATGGCAAAACTAAAACAATATTGGTCAACCTATCTTCCCCCTTTTGGCATCATTAAAAAGTAGGGGCGAATAGTCAAACATAGGGTGTTTGCTATCACCACCACTTGGGTAATAGAGGGAAGTCAACAGGCGATACACTCAAGTGTGTTGGTACGGTAATGAGATTGGCCATCCTAGTCACGCACAAGCAATTCACAACAGAAAGCAAGCAAGGCAAAGCCAATCAAAAAATAAGATAACCTGTCATTCACCAAACAAGTGCAACAGAAAGTACAAACTGGCAAGAGAGGATAACCAAGAGAAGTGAGAACAGGCTATGAGAACAACAGATGGGGGGTGATCAGAGAGCAGGAGGGGAAAATTTTGCTGAGAGGGAAGAGAGAAGGGCGAGGATATCTTCATGGCGTTTTGCATTGAGAGCCTTTTCCTCGTCCAGGGCAGCCTTTACCGCAGTAAGCTCAGCACTGAGTCGAGAGTTTTCTTCCAAAGCAGCCTCAAGCTTGACTGAGGAACTGCCAGGAACAGGAGGACGGGGTGTTCTGGTCCCCTGTTCTGAGGCAGACCCCTCAACCAAAGTGTATCCACACCCCATAAGGGTGTTACTCCCAATCTCATCAATGAACTGAGCACCCACCTTCTTCTGCAAAGTCACCCCAAAGTGCTCAAACACACTAGTCAGGAGGAAGCCGTATCCCAGGTCATGTTCCCTGGAGGTGTTTGCAATTCTTGCTATGTGGCGAATCATGATGGCAGGAAGGTTGATTTGCTCTTCCTTGTCCATCAGATCCATCAAACATTGATCCATGGCATCAGCAAGATTGCGACCCTGGCCCCTGGGGATGACATTCTTGATGATAAACCAGAATATCAATTGATGGAGCGATGTCATGTCCTCTTTCTTCACGGACTTGGGTGTTTGGAGGCTTGATTGCTGGCTAAATTTTTGGGCAAGCTCCAGCAGCCTGGCTGTCCCTAGAATAGTCTTGTCTTCTCTCACATATTTATCAAAGCCTGAGGAGGGAATCCCCAGAATTTCCCCTAATATCTTCGCATCAAGGCGAAGCTGTTGCCCATTAACAATACTTGTCACCACTCCTTCGGTGACAGTGCAGTTGGCATAGAACTCTGCCAACTCATGTACAGAACACCCCAGCTGGGTGTTTGTAAATAGCTCATACCACCCCTGTGCACGCAGCTTGTGCAGAAACACCCCCAGACCCTGTTCCTCAAAATATTTTACCTTGATAATTTTGCCCCTGACTACCCGTCTCTGAAGCAGTTGGGTTAGTTTGGCTGAGATTGCGGACGGGGTAGACTTCTTTGGCTCTTTTAGGTTGAGGCTCAATAGGAGGGTCTTGGGTGGAGGCGTGTTTGAGAGAGGCTTTTCTCTTGGGAGTTTTGAGGGGTGATGGTTTGGAGGGTAAAGTGGAGGTCGATTTTGGTGTAGGCAGAGGCTTATCCTCTGAGGACTCTAAGAACACGGGAGTGCCCTGTTTGAAGGTGGTGTTCTCAGTGTCGCTATCTGATGAAGGCTCAGAGGAGGAAGCAATTTCCTCAACAACAGGGGATGACTGTTTGGCAGGATGAGGTGTGGAGTGAAAGGCAATTCGGGCTGATTTTCAAGTTGGCCTGGTTGTCGGTTTGGCCGAAGAGGAGATTTGTAGTTTTGGTTTGACAGGGGTTTCACTTTTTGAGGGTTCTTCAGTCTGGCCGCTTTTAGACCTTGAGGGTGGTCGTGTTCTTGGCATTCTAGTACGCCTAGCCACAATTTTGTATTGTTTACGTTTCTCACCGATTGGTGGTACCGGTGTAGCTTGTTCAGGCTTCACAGGAGACTCCTCCATTTGATCACTACTTCCCCCTTCTTCTTTTGAAAAATCCTCACCTAGGTCATCCCTAAAAACTTCAGGCCCTGTTTCAGCCCCTGTTTCCTGCTCCGGAAACAGCCCAAACGAATTGACGTCATCTAGTGCATGATCGAACAGAAAAATTTCATCTACAGGCCCAATTTCTCTTTCAGATGCCCCAAAAGGTTCTTGGGGTTTACATGCCCCCGTTTCTCCAAACAAAATCAATTCCCACCCAAATTTTTAAGGGATGTCTTCCAATTTCATATTCACTGTTCTAAGGTCGATGCTTTTCAAAAACCCAAAAGGTTTATAGACAATGGGTCGAGAAGGTTCAGTAGTTTTACCTTCCATGAGGGCCGTCAGAAATTGTGTAGGCGCAAACAGGGCTGTGGCTGTTTGCAAGGCTGTGCTCTGTGTCTGGTTGCCCTGAGTCAAGGTCGAGGAGCTCTCGGAGCTAATGGGAGACGCCATTTTTCAGAGGAAGGAGAGAGATTAGGGTTTCTTGAACAGAGTTTCAGAGCAAGAGAGTTTCGGTGGAGGTGAGAGATTGAGCAAGAGAGCTTTAAAGAGAGAGACATGCGAAATCTTTAAAAGATTTTGCCCGCTTTACAACGGGCTTTTGCATTTTTTTAGGCCGCGCACGCCTCGGGAAGAGATTAGCAATTTTCAATTTGTTGCACGTATTTGACAAACAAGAGGCATACCTGTTTCTGGTGCTTGTTCTTGAGGTTACTTGCTCGGTAACATGGGACAATAAGGGCAATCTCATTAGACCTCAACGAATGTCAGCAAGTTGCAAACCTCACATATGCTAAACATAGCATAGAAGTTGATTGCAAACAAAAATTTAACATATTGTACCTGTAACTTTTAAATTTTGCAAACAGGGAGAGAGAACAGGTTGGTCAGGTTGTTCTAATTAAGCCTAGTTCGAGTCTATTCCTTTCAAATTGTTCTCTAACCAATGCTTTTGTGAATATATCAGCAATTTGATTTTCAGTGGCACAAAAATTCATTGAGATCACTCCTTTTTCAACATTGTCTCTTAGAAAATGATGACGAATGTCAATATGTTTTGTTCTTTTGTGTTGACATGGATTTTTGGCAATGTTAAATGCACTTGTATTGTCACAATAAATAGGAATGCATCCTATGTCAACACAAAAGTCCTTGAGTTGTTGTCTTATCCATAATACCTGAGCACAACAAGATGCAGCTGCCACATACTCAACTTCTGCTGTGGACAAGGCAACAGAGAGTTGTTTCTTGGTTACCCAAGATACCAAACAAGGTCCAAGAAAGTGAGCCATACCTGAGGTGCTTTTTCTATCAATCAAGAAACCTGCATAATCAGCATCAGCATACCCAACAAGATCAAAGTTGCAACCTCTAGGATACCATAAGGCTAGATCAGGTGTATGGTTTAAGTATCTTAAAATCCTTTTTACAGCCTTAAGATGAGTTTCTTTAGGGTTAGACTGAAAACGTGCACATAGACCTACACTGAAGACAATGTCAGGTCTACTAGCCGTTAGGTATAGGAGTGACCCTATCATGCCCCTATAGGAGTTCTCCTCAACTGAGGGACTACCATCATCCATTACCAACCTGGTTGAGGGAGAGATGGGAGTATCAATAGGCTTGGTCGACTGCATCCCAAAACGCTTAAGTAACTCCTTGATATATTTTTGTTGATGGATCATGGAGCCGTTTGAAGTTTGCTTGATTTGTAAGCCTAGAAAGAAATTAAGCTCACCCATCATGCTCGTTTCAAACTCACTCCTCATCATTTTTGAAAATTCATTGCACAAATCATGATGAGTTGCACCAAATATGATGTCATTGACATATACTTGGACAATCAACAAATGTTCCTCCTTAGATTTTAGAAACAAGGTATTGTCTACCTTGCCTCTTGTAAAACCATTTTCTAATAAAAAGCTTGACAACCGCTCACACCAAGCTCTAGGGGCTTGTTTTAAACCATAAAGTGCTTTGTCAAGTTTGAAAACATGGTTAGAAAATTCATCACTTTCAAAACCAGGGGGTTGTTTGACATACACTTCTTCTTTGAGGTACCCATTTAAAAATGCACTTTTGACATCCATTTGATACAACTTGATCTCCATATGGGCTGCAAATGCTATCAAGATTCGAATAGCCTCCATCCTTGCAACAGGTGCAAAGGTTTATTCATAATCAATTCCCTCTTCTTGGTTGTAGCCTTGAACCACCAGCCGGGCCTTGTTTCTAGTGACAGTTCCCCACTCATCCAGCTTGTTACGGAACACCCACTTGGTTCCAATGATTGTTCTATCCTCTGGCCGTGGCACAAGGTGCCATACCTTGTTCCTTTCGAACTAATGGAGTTCTTCTTGCATGGCTGTGACCCAATCTGAATCTGCAAGAGTTTCATTAATATTCTAGGCTCAATTTTTGCGAAAAAAGCATAGAAAGCACAGAATTTTTTGAGTCTAGATCTAGTTTGAACTCCTGCATTAATATCAGACAAAATTTGATCAAGAGGATGTGAACTTTGGTATTTTTATGATCGTGGTGAAAGTGGGTTCACATACTCGCTCTCCATCCTAGCTGGAATACTCGGTGAAACAAGTTCAGAACCTATTTCTAAGCCTGTTTGGGAGCTTGTTCCTGAAATTATCTTAGAAGGGTTTGGCTAATGCTGTCCCGAATAGGGTTCCATCCTGTTTCCCCCTGTTTGGTTCACACCTTGCTTACCTTCCTGAAGAACAGCCTCAGGTCTTGATCCCTCAGGTTGATCCTTACCTTGATCATCTTGAAGTAGCATGTCTTTTCTAATAAGACCTAGTTCGAGGTCTTCTTCCTGTGCATCATTCTCACTTAGAGAGTTAGTTTCATCAAAAAGCACATGCACACTTTTCTCAACACACAAGGTTCTCTTATTAAACACTTTGTATGCCTTACTATGTGAGGAGTAACCAAGGAATATTGCTTCATCACTCCTTGGATCAAATTTTCCTAAGGCATCCTTTCCATTATTATGCACAAAACATTTACAACCAAAAACTCTCAAATGCATAATATTAGGTTTTCTTCCCTTGAAAATTTCATAAGGAGTTTTGTTAAGAATAGGTCTAATCATACATCTATTTATAACGTAACATGATGTATTCAAAGCTTCAGCCCAAAAGTTTCTAGGAAGACCACTAGCAACAAGCATTGTTCTAGTCATGTCCTCTAGAGTGCGATTTTTGCGTTTTATCACCCCGTTCTGTTGGTGTGTTCTTGGAGCTGAAAAATTATGATCAACACCATGCTCATTACAATAATCAATAAAGCTCGAATTTTCAAATTCTGTACCATGGTCAGACCTTAGGCATACCAAACAGTGTCCTACCCTCTTTTCAGTCTTTTTAATGAAAGCAAGAAATTTTTCAAAAGTTTCATCTTTAGAAGCCAAAAACAAGGTCCAAGTGAAACGATAGTAGTCATCCACTATCACAAGCACATACCTCTTACCACCTCTACTCATGATCCTCATTGGACCACATAGATCCATATGTATCAATTCAAGAGGTCGAGTAGTGCTTACACACCTTTTAGATTTAAATGAATTTCTGACTTGTTTGCCTTTGGCACATGCATCACATGCCTTGTCATCATTGCATTTGATGGAAGGTAAGCCTACCACTAAGTCTTTGGTTACAAGTTTGTTTAAAAGCGAGTGGCTTGCATGACATATCCTTTTGTGCCAAAGCATAACATCATCATTTAGGGCACTCAAACAAGTCAAATTATTTTGGGGAAGAGTAGAAATACACACTTTAAAAACATTTTTGTATCGCTTCCCCCTCAACACAACATCTCCTGTGTTCATATTTACAACCAAGCAACGTGTTGGAGAGAACACTACTAGGTTGTCTTTGTCACACAGTTGGGGCACACTTAGCAAGTTGTGTTTTAATCCATCCACAAAATAAACATTGTCAATTGAATAGGAGAGTGACTCACCTATCTTACCTATGCCGACAATTGTCCCGGATTTTCCATTTTCAAATGCCACACTCCCACCTTCTGAAGCTGTAAGCGAGAGAAAATTGGATCTTTCACCAGTCATATGCCTCGAACACCCACTGTCAACATACCACAGCTGCCTGTTCCCTAGGGTGTTCCCTGCGCTGTTCGCTGGGTTGTTTGCTGGGTTTTTCTCTCTCACTTCAGCCTGCAAAACAAATCAAGGGTTAGTTTTGGGAACCCAGATCCACTTGGGTTCCATTCCTTTAGAGGTACAAATCTCATCTTTCCTAACCCATATTTGTTTTACATACACTGAGTTCCTTTTAATGGCATACTTTCTTGGGGGACAAGTATAACGGTAATGACCCGTTTTACCACAGTGATAACATACAATATTCTCAGATAATCCTACATATTTTCTATTCACTGGTAGGTCATCTTAGGCACAAAACCTAGTCCTCTTCTATTTCGACTATGATGGGTGTTTAACCATTCAAGTGCTTGTGAGGACCTGTTCTAGAGCTTGTTTGTGGCAAGGTCTGATTCCATTTGTTTCATTTTCTCAAGCAAGTTTTTATTTTCTACAAGCAAGGACTCGACCTTACCTGTTAAGTCAAGGGATTCTTTTTCCAGCTCAGTCAATTTAGTGGAACAAGTCTCTTCTTTCATGAGTAGAGTTTCTTTAAGCACATTGATGTTTTCGTGCAAGGCAAGAGTTTCTTTGTCAACTTCAAGTTTTTCTAATTTAAGGGTTTCATTTTTAAGTTCTAGATCTTGAACATCCCTTTTTAATTCAGCACATATATCCATTATAGTGTACACTGATTTCTCAAGAGTTGATTTATTTAGACCTCGTACCTTGTTCTTGAGTTGAGTCAGACTGTCTATTGATCCATCATCTGAATCAGTGTCACTTCTTGCCATGAGTGCTACATCAGCTTCCCCAACTTCAGACCCTTCCTCATCCTCGCTTGAGTCTCCCCAGGCCGCGAGCATAGCTTTTGAGAACCTTTTCGTTGAGCTGCTTACACCCTGTTTCCTCCCTTGTTTTCTAGGGTGTTCGGGTTCTTGTTCTTCCTTGTGCAGTGGGCAGTTTCTCACAATGTGGTCCAGTTTGCCACACTTGAAACCCCCGGAGAACTGTTCCCGAGAGGTGTTCCTGGCCTTGCTGAAGTCCTTCCTTTTGCTATTTTCTTTGTCTTTCTTGAAGAACTTCTTGAACTTTTGAGTGATCATGGCAATCTCCTCCTCATCAGAATCAGAATCATCCTCTAAGGCCTTTAGTGCAAGACCTCGATCTCTCTTTGTCTCATCTTTCTGTTGAGAATTTTTCCTAAGTTCATACATTTGGAGGTTGCTAATCAGCTTAGCTAGGGTGATCTTTTTCATGTCTTTAGCTTCTTGGATGGCCGTTACTTTCGCTTCCCAAGAATGAGGTAAAATTCTTAGGATCTTCCTCACCAATTCTTCGGTGGTGAAGGATTTTCCCAAGGATTTTAGCTCATTCGCTATGTAAGTGAAGGGAGTGTACATGTCCATCACAGTTTCAAGATCACCCATCTCAAACAGCTCATATTTTCTCATAAGCAATTCAATCCGGGATTGCTTTACTTGATTGGTCCCTTCGTGAGCTATTTGCAAAGCATCCCAGATCTCCTTGGCCGACTCACATTCAGATATGCGAGTATATTCATTAGGACCAAGGCCGAAATATAGAAGTTTCTTGGCTTTGGCATTCTTCTCCATCATTTTGTAATCTTCAGTATTGAATTCTTTAGGCTCCTTGGGGGTTGACTTTCCATCTTCAGTTATTTTCTTTGGGATGAGTGGTCCATTCTTGATGAGCATCCACAACTCATAGTCCTCGACTGGGATGTAGTTTTCCATCAAAAAAAAAAAAAAAAAAAAAAAAAAAAAAAAAAAAAAAAAAAAAAAAAAAAAAAAAAAAAAAAAAACAAAAAAAAAAAAAAAAAAAAAAAAAAAACCAAAAAACAGTATTCTTCCACCAACCATGAGTGTTGGCCATTGAAAGTATGTGGTCAAGTTATGGCTTGACCTTCCAGCATTCTGTGGGGTACTCATCTTCAAGGATCTCTCAAGGTGTTATCCTTTCAAAGGAGAACCTGCTCTGATACCACTTGTTGATTTAGAGAGTACACAACCATAAGAGGGGGGGTGAATTGTGGTGTCCGATTTTCGCAATATGCTGGCAAACAGTCTTGAGACCCTGTTCGCACAGACTGTTCCTGAGTTGTACAGAAGTGAAAATTCAACAAAATTAAGTGCGGAAATAATGGACACAGGATTTTTACGTGGAAACACCTCTAGCCCAACTGAGGTGAAAAAACCACGACTGACCTCCTGTAGGATTTACACACTTTACTAAACGGGCTAAACACATTACAATAGTAACACACCTTGTTACAACTTGTAACACACGTAACCGTCTTCCGTAAGACAGGTTACCCCACGTCCAAAATCCCCTTGATTTGGACACACACTCAACTCACTTTTGTGAAAGAAGAGTATAAAGAAAAACGCCCTATTACAATGCTTCTCAACTAAGCTAATATAGGGTACAATGAAATCCTAGTATGCCAACTTTGAAAGCTCAAATAACTCACTTACTAGACACGGTTTTCTTTTCAAACTTTTAAGCTCATGAACACTGAATTTTTCTTTTTGAAAACCGATTCTATTGTTCTAAGAAGCGACTTTATATAGTGCTTGGAAAAACAATTCCTCAAATTTTTGGAAACTAAAATCCCTAAAGAATATAGAATTCTTTAGCCACAAGTGATGAGAAAACATGAGCTGGAAACACTTCCTAAACCGTGTGCATAAGGCGGTGATTCTCAGCAACTAGCCCATGTTTTTCTCAACAACCTTATCCATTTGCCAAAAATTGGATATTCTTTTTATTCAAAAAAGATTTTGTAAATTCCCTTAGATTTTAATGACCGTTTTTAGGATAAGGGGTAAGATACTCCATAAAAAATCTTTCTTGCAAATCCTTGAAGAAGCTGCTCAAAATCCAAAAGATAAAAATCATGCAAAACAGTTTTTTCGCAGCTTATTCTGGAAACACCCTGATCACCCTGTTTTCAGGATTGTTCTGAAGGGTGATCCGAAATATTTACCAAAAGAAAACAAAACCGTTTCAAGTAAGTGGTAAGTTAAGAGTTTCTGATTGGCATATTAACAAGAGTCTAAAAATATAAAACCAAATTAAATCAAGACATCATATTGTAACCACTAGTCATCTTGTAGAGAGGCGAATCTGCTGCAAACACTTCACAGGACCTGTTCCTCACGGCTGCACTTATATCCTATGCTTCAAACACTTCACAAGACATGTTTCAAACACCTTACAGAGACTGTTCCTCATGGTTGTTCTTACATCGCTGACTTGAGTACCTGTTCTGGATAAACCATTAGTCAAGAAGTTTTAATATATTGAAAAACAGCAGTAAGGCCCTGTTGGTAAAGCCTGTTGGGAACAACAACAACTACTACAACACTTGGATTTGTTATCATCAAAACCTTATACATTCTAACATATATACATATATATATGAATCTACATAAATGTACGTACATATATATATATATATATATATATATATATATATATTTGTATGTATGTACTGTATGTTTTGTGTGGTATCTATAGGTACTATATATATAGTATATATATAATATCTATTATTATATATATGTATATAATAATATCCATACACCCAAGACACCGCATGACTCTCTATAATATATCTATATAGATCTGTGCGTGTGTGTGTCCGTGGATGTTTTGTATAATGTTTTTGATGTATGTATGGATCCTGTGATGCATTATATATATGTGGTTGTGTGGTGTGTGTGTGCTGTGTCTATATATATATAAATAAGTAAGCTAATATACTTATATATATATATATATATATATATATATATACTATATATCGATATATCTACTACTATCTATAAATATGAATCATATCATATATATATATATATATATATATATATATACACACACTATATATATTCTAATTGTACCATGTGGATATATATATATTGCCCTCACACACATACATAAATATATATATGTATACTTTGTATACATATATATTATGTATATAATATATATATCTATATATTATATAGATATATATCGTCTACTAGTATTCTATATATGTAATATATTATATCACACATCCTATGCATATAACATACATACGTACAATGCATCATATTTATATTAATATATAATATATATATATATATATATATATAGTATATATATATATCTATATATATATGCGTTGTCATCGTGATATATATATCTATATAATATATAGTCTATTATATATATATGCATGTATGTAATGGTATGTAATGTTTGTATATATATGTGTTTATCTATATATAGATATATCTATATCTATATATATATCTTTATATATATGTATATCACATATATATATATATATCTTATATATATAATATATCGATATCTATATATAATAGATATATATATATATATAATAGATGTATATATACTGCCACACATATACGTAAAACATATATATAGATCTATATTATATAATTATATCTCTCTATACTATACATCATACATTTCTATATATATATCTATTATACTCTTTATATAATATATACTACGCATAAATATTTTATATATATTTTCTATGTGTGTACTATATAGGTATATATATATATATATATCATATATATATATATATAATATAATATAGGTATATATGATTATGCATGTGTATGCCTTATATATATATATATATATATAGTATATATATATATAATATATATTTATATATATTATATATATATAGATATAATATGCTGTAAATGTGTATATTTGTGTGTGTGTGTGTTGTGGTGTATATATATATATATATATATATATATATATATATAAAATATACTATATATACACATAATATATATTATTGTCGTATATATAATGTTATGGTATATGTCTATATGTATCCATGCATATTATATGTGTACATATATTGTGGATGTGTATATACATATAATACACCATTTTAATAACTATATGTATATATAGTGATTTGTGATGTGTGCGCGCATATATATATATATATATAGTATATATCTCTATATAGTATTATAATGATCGATATATATATATACTATATATATACTACATATACCTCCATATATATATGTACGTACATACATATCTATATGTGTATTATATATATATATGTATATAATATATATATATAAAATATATATATATTATATATATCTATATCTATATTATATTCGATATATATGTGTGTGTGTGTGGTATGTATATATATATATAATATATATATATATATATATATATTATATATATATATATAGAAGATATTATATATATATTACTCGTCTTACTACTATATATATATCTCTATCTATATCTATATATATATATATCGGTAGATACTTCTCTATATATAGATCTATATTATATATATATATCTCTCTGTATATTAAATGTATACGGTATATATATATATCTCATCTCTCTCATATATATATCTCTATAGTAGAATCAGATATATGTCTCTGTATCTATATGTACATACCTACATCTATAAATATATATATATAATGTATATTCTCTCTCTATATCCTCGGTGTATCTCTCTCTATCTCTATCTGTATATAATATGTATCCTTTGTATATATATATATATATATATATAATAGATATATATATATATGTACATACATATGTGTGTGTGTGTATACGTATATACATATGTTTATGTGTAAGGCCCCCAACTCGAGCAGATGTCACTCCGGCAGGACTTCCTAGAAGGAAATCCTTAAAGCTCTTGAAGATCGAGGGTTTGGATTGGCATTTATATAGTCATTTTGGAACAAAACTGCAAGTGTTTCCCCTGTTTTAGCAACATCTTAGTGTCTTAGCTCTGCTATGAGTACCTGTAAATTGGGAATAGGGTATAACATTTGCGAAAATATCCCAAATTCAACCCCTCGGCCACTCGCCTGGGGTTAAACACAAGCAAACAACTAATGCTGGGGTCAGAATGATATATATATATATAGGTATAGAGCTGACTGCATGCTTTCACATGCAAAAATGAACATAGAGATTTACAACATGGTAGATCGAGCACTTGCAAAGCTGGCAAAGGACCTCAGATCGGTCGACATCAAATAACTATAGAATATCTCTTATACCTGCTTAAATCGAACTCAGAAAAGGGAATTAGTGAAGGGATGAGCAATCACACGCTCTGTAAAAACTCCCCTACCCCTTGAAACCAAAACCATTTGCTGGCATTCATACCAATAATAGTCACATATCACATTTTGGTATACCACTATAATATAAGGCAATCAAAGTCCCCAAGAAGAGATTAGCACTCATAGACTTTACGCTAGCCCCTCAGCTCATTCCTAGGTCCTTAATGACCATCCTTCCTTTCTAACAAGCATTCAGACAGGTAATCATGTGGCACAAGAACGAATATGATGCTTTCAAACACACTTGTGAAAACTAAGAGACCCACGTTATATTCCAAGAATAGCTTATAAATCATGCAAACTTCTTTAAAACTTACAACTCTTCCAAAAACCTCTGAGACATCCAAATTGGTAAGAAAAGCTTTGTAAGAAGCCTTCTTTCCTGAGACATGCACCTTTAAAAGGTTAAATGTTAAATGCATCACTAGGATGCAACCAAACCTCACTTGAAATTTCATTTAAACCATATCCAGAACACATTCATGAAATATATGCAGGTTGTGTACATTTGAAAGCTTTCTTCTTTTTTTAAAAGCGCTTTACTTAGCCTCTTGAGGCTCATATTCCTTTAAAAGAACTTCTTTTCTTTTCGAATTGCTTAGAATGGTAAAATGCCAAATCTCCTATTTATTAGGAACTTACTTATAATATAAAAACATATTATTGTGCTGGCTAGGGGAGGTCAACACCGCCCTTAAGTGAGATCGTCACTCTTAATCTACGTTATCCCCCGGGTATACATACTTAACTTTTGGACAAAACGCGTCTTAACAGAGCAACTCTAACCTCGATAATGTCTTCTGTGGGGCAACAGCTTACACCAGGATAATCATATCCTGAGTCCAGTCCCCCCTCAAGGTTTTCTTACGCATCACACATTAGGGAACAGCTCACACCAAGATAATCATATCTTGAGTCCAGCTCCCGGAAACAGCTCACGCCACCTTTGCGTCCAGCTCCCAACATTACCTTAGGGGAAAACAGCTCATGCCGTCTTTACGTCCAGTCCCCACCCTCAAGGCTGGCCACTTGCCTAGCACTTTCTTAGCCTTTAAAATCGCATTACATTTCTCTTCGTCAGATGCTTACTTTAAAATCTTATTTTCAAACAAAACGACCATAACCTTTCGACATGTTTATAGTTCATTCGGTTTTGGCATAAAAGCTTCTTGTAAACAGAATAAGTTTGCTGACTCATAAATCAACCTCGTAAATAACTTAAAAGCTTCTCATAAACGTAATAAGTTTGCTAACATGTAAATCAACTTCGTAAATAACTTAAAAGCTTCTTATGGACGGAATAAGTTTATTAACACGTACATCGACTTTCTTTGAAACCTAAAAGCTTCTTAAAACACAATACGTTTGTTAGTCCGTAAAAAGATTTTGTTTCTAATTTAAAAGCTTCTTATAAATGTAATACGTTTACTAAATCATAAAACGACTTAGTTTCTAACTCAAATGCTTCGTATAAACGTAATAAGTCTGCTAAATCGTAAAACGACTTCGTTTCTAACTTGAAAGTTTCGTATAAAAATAATAAGGTTGCTAAATCGTAAAACAACTTCGTTTCTAACTTGAAAGCTTCTTGATAACGTAATACGTTTGTTAGTTCGTAAAACGACTTCATTTCTAACTTAAAAGCTTCGTATAAACGTAATAAGGTTGCTAAATCATAAAACAATTTTGTTTCTTACTTGAAAGCTTCGTAATAACGTAATACGTTTGTTAGTTTGTAAAATGACTTCGTTTTTAACTTAAAAGCTTTTTACAAACGTAATATGATTACTAATTCGTAAAACGAAACCCATTCGGAACTTAGAGTACTTAGTTAGCGTTTAACTCAAACTAGGCTCGTAATAAAATCCTCAGTTGTCATTTTATAACTCGTTTCAACCCCTTTCTAAAATTCAAAGAAGGGCGTAATAGTAAACTGAAGGCTTAAAACCATTTCAAACTTGTTATTATTCGAAAACTTAAGGTACTTGGCTTGTTTATAAGGTAAACAAGTTTTCTTCGTAAACTTTCAACGTAAATGTTTCTTAAAAACATAATGGGTTTACTAGCCCTCAGCTCGAAACCCAATGGAGACTTAAATAAGCAATCAGCATACAAGTCAGCTAAATTTCATAAGTAGCACCTTAAGATGCCCTTTTCAGGTCCTTTAAATCCTTTTAAACATAAGGAGAAGTCGTATGCAAACCAATGCATTAAAACATTTTCGAACTCACTTTTAGTTCGCTTTTAAACTTTCTAAGCCTACCGACTATTCAGTCGAGTCGCTTACTGAGTGATTTGGCGATTTAGGGTTTCTTATAGGCTACAAACATTTTTATAAACCACTAGACAATTGGTAAGTACTTAAAAGCATTCGAAATCATGAAAACATGTGTTTAACAATCCTTCTTAAACATGTCTGAATTTCGAAAACTACTCACTTAATGTCACGTAGCACATTGAGGGAAAAGGGGGGTCCACAACTACCACATTTATGCACTTCAAAGTACAATTAGGCAGAATTCACTCAATAAGCCACACATGGCCTCGCAATCTACACAATTACGGTAATCACAACCCAGGCTCCCTCCTCACGTAACACCGACCATAAGAACCTCAAATTCCTCAATAGTTTCATCTCGAGCCATCCACCTACCAACTTGGTTAGTATCGTAAATAAACCAATAATTCATAAAACCATCATATATAAGCATAGCAGTCTCATCAATAGCCAAATATAGAAATGAAACGCCGCTGCACTGATTTAGCGATAGCTTCTAAAATGAAACCAATATGCTTTACTAATGCCTTGATTCGCCCGATTAACATCTTTAAACTTCAAAACATGATACAAGGCTAATAAACTGATGAACCGACAATGCTAAGGTGATAATCAAATTATTAATAATTTAGCAAACCTCCAAACTGTCTAACCATTATTATTCCAACAGCAGTTGCACATGCAATTAACTCACAATTAACATCATGTTCGTAATTTCCTCGATTTCAATTCCAAGTTCACCCAAACAGGTTCCTAACCTTAAACCAACATGCAATAACTAAATTTAGTTAAATTCATTGAAAATAGTAGTAATTTAGGAGGAGAGGAACCTTCATCTCAAATCCGAGCTAAATGTTCACTCGACGGGCTGACCAACTTGACTTTAGGCTCGAACAACTCCAAATCTTTCGGCTCTTGCTCAACTACGCTTGAACCAGACCCAAATCGTGCCCAAACTCCCAAAATTTGAACCCTAAAACTGACCCAAAATCACCTTCTGATTTAAGGTTGAATTGGGTGTTTTAGGAGGTGATTTCCACCCTAATTTATAGGAAATTGAAGTAACTAAGAGTTGAAGTGCATGGCTATACCTGGGGCACGCATTCGAGCTTCAATTCGGTGTCCAAAACTACCAGAATGTGGCTGGCTTGTTCGAATTTCAGCCCAACTCGCATCAAATGGGTAGCCAACTTGTAGAGGAGGTCGAATAGGATGAGTAGCAGGTAGGAGGTGGCGAAATTTTTCTGGGCTTGAGCTTGGAAGCCACGTTAATGAAGGAGGAGAGGAAGAGAAGGAGACGAGTAGCAGAGAGAGAGAGAGATGAGAGAGAGTGTCTATGGGGGGGCTCACAGGTAGGTGAAGAAGAGAAGAGGTACACGCGCCAATTCACTAATTTGCCCCTCCCTACTCTCTTTCGTTTATTTTTGGTGCAGGCTGTTCAATCGTTAGTGCCGTTAGCCTAATTCGTATCCCAACTCTAAACGCGATTCGGCTAATATGATCTCTCATCAACTATTCATTCCCAAATATCACAAGGTTCGATTTAATAAACATCGAACTACTTCTAAGGTTGACAACCTAATCGTATTCGGGTTCCTAATCGATTTATTACTCGTTAACAACTGTTAATAACGCTCATTAGAAATCATTGAAGAATTTTCAAAACTAATAATAATAATATTATTACTGTCGACAAAAATATTCTTTCTAGTAAAATCATCGCTCACATAAGCACGGCAGTAATTAATTTAACTGGTATCATTAAATAAAATAGGTTTTTATAACGTAAAAAGGCGTTATGAACTGCTTAACAGAAAATAAGGTACGCGAGTCGTACACTGTCTCCCCTTAATAGAATTTTGTCCTCGAAATTGCTTACTTGGAGGAATTAATGGGGGTGCTTCACCTGCATTTCTTTCACTATCCAAGTCACTTTACGCTTAGCTATTCATTCTACCTTCACAATAGCATCCCATCCTTGGATTTCTATTCGTACCAAATCATCAGTGAGCGTTCTCCCTTGCACTATAACAACTCAATCTCGACAAGTATGATCGGTATGGCAGATAGTTTCTAAGGAAGATGTTATGTAATTTGCATACATATCTCATTAGGTTTACTCACAAGTTCATTTACAAATCAAGAATGACAAAAGGGCGAGCAGTACTAGAATGACAGGATGGGGGCATAAAGTTGGTTATCAATAGAATATCTTACCTTGTGTTAGCAGGTTCCCCAATCTCTTTTCCTTCTAGCTAAGCATACGACTGCCAATTTGTGGCTTCTGGTTGCTTTTATTGTCCCCTGAGGGAGTACCAACGGTTAGGCGATCTCGTTGTGCTGCTGGATTAATTCCCCTTCCGGATCTCTGAGTATGACCCCGACTATTCCATGTAGCCTTTGGGCAATTTGCGACTTTGTGACCCATACCACCACATCCAAATCATGGGCTCGCAAGGCTTCTGCATGGGCCAGGGTGTTTTCCTCAGTTTCCATTGGGCGGCTTGCTTTCCTTTGTCCTATTTCATCCCAAGTTTAAATCTCCTGAAGTTTATGTTTCCCTGAGAATTGGATCCTCCGGGGCCAAATTTCTCCTTTACTTGATCCTTCTCTCTATTCTCAATCTCGGTTTCGCTTATGATGCAGGCTATTTTCATGGCCTTTTGGTACATTTCTTGGAAACTGTCATAAGTATATCCTGCTATTATCTGTTTCACTTTCTCTCTTAACCCCTGTTCGAAGTGGTCCATCCTCATTTCTTCAGTGGCCACCTAATTTGGTACAAATCGGCTTAGCTCATTGAACTTTGCTGCATATTCCATTACGCTCATTTCTCCTTGTTACAAGCATAAAAACTCCCATTCCTTAACTCTTCTTACGTCTCAAGGGTAATGTTGAGCGTCCATTAAGGCTTTAAGTTGGTTCCAAGTTAACATAGGTTCAATTACCCTAGGTTTCAGCGTCCCCCACCAGAATTTAGCTTCTTTCTCAAATTGGTAAGCGGACAGGTGCACCTCGAACCTCTTAAGGCACTTTATGATCTTAAATAAGTTTTTCATTCTCTGAAGCCACTCCTTGTATATCATAGGGTCAGCTCCACCTTCAAACTTGGGAGGCTTAAGCTTATTAAACTGACATATCATCTATGTGGCAGTTAGTTCTAGTATGAGTTCGCCTCGAGGAGGCATCTGTCACACAATTACACAAAGAATCACTTAGTTCTAATTTCAACTAGGGGTAGACTTCCTTGGTTAATGAAATGATTTGCAAGTAGATGAAAGATGTCATGTATGGCTATTAGTTTAGTCTCAGCTTAACCTTCACGTAATTATACATGAACATCATATTTTACCCAAGGAAATGCACGTATATGCTTGAACAAACTAGTGAATTCATAACACTTGGTTAGCACCAACTGCACTAATTGTGTTGAACATTGTTAATGTGACTTAGGAATCACGGGAGATCTCACCATCCTAGTACTTCACAATTTAAGGGAAATAAACTAAAAGGGCTCACATTCAACTTAGTGGCATACAACATACATTTGTGAAACTGGCTCATGCTACCCTGTAACACCCCAAGCCCCTAGGCCAGAGGCGTTACGTTTTTCCTAACTTCTTACTTAATTTCTGGGACGAAATGGGCAGAGTTCCCCCTAAAAACTGACCATTTCCAGGCTAAAAGCCTTACATTAAGTCTCTGTAAATCAACGGAAGCGCAAACATTTGAAACATAGCTCAACGGCCACACGCCGGAGTTCATAATTCATCAAGCCACTCGCTCGGAGTGCACCAACCAAATTGATTCATGAATAAAGAAGAAATGGAAGATACAACTCAATGGTTAACAAAACCGGAGTATTAAGATTTACATCACAAAACATAACTAAATTAAACCAAGAAGACATCTAACTAACTTGATGGTTGGCTCAGACGGCCATACAGAGCGACCTTTATACCATATGCGTTACATGAACTAGAATAATCGTTTACAGACCTTTATTAACTAAGAGCACATTACATGACTTCAATAAACGCGTAAGATCCCTTCAAATGAGCACATACGACGCCTTGTAAGCAACAATAGGTTCCTTCTGGACTTATCTAACGCAACTTCTTCCCGTCAGAAGGAAAACCTGGGGAAAAGGGAAAGAGTAATGGGATGAGCAACCACATGCTCAGTGAGTGTCCCCCAACCCCCTTAAAACCAAAACCGTTGCAGGCAATACTATCTTTACTAGTCACATATCACGTTTCCATACTTTACTATCATAATAGATATTCATAGAACCTTTATGGGAGGATCACTAAACATAAACTTCACTTCGACCACTCAGTCATATTTCTAGGTTCCTCAACGACGGAATTCTTTACTAGCAAGCAGTTAGGCACGTGAGTAAGCATCGAAGGCTAAGTATAAGGATCTTTTCTTTTCATAAAATAACTTCCTAACACTCCATTTAAATTACACATGAACCCTCAATCATATGATGTGTATTTAAGGTTATCCCTTTTCATATTCACACTTTTCTTGATATTTCATTCATATAATATACAGATCACACACATAAACACATATCAAGCATTTAAGTACCTTAAAACATCATATTAAGCTATATGACACCCTCGCATGCCACGCACATATCAACGTTCATTCTTTTAGGAAGAGACGCCTTCATTCATGGAATTTTTAACGTGCTATAACTTTCCTTCTCATCTCATACACTTTAAATCAGACAGACTTGCTATGGATAAGAATGATGCCACACAAGATTAGAATCCACGTTCAAGCATGCTTAAGAATCATTCATAAAGCATCCATTGAAAGCTTTCTTTTAATACATGGGCTAAGAATCCATATTCAAACATGCGTGTGGATCATTTCATAACTCATTCATGGAAAACTTTCTTTCTTTCGTTGAAAACGTTTTCTTAGTCTTCAAAGAAAGTTCCATTTCTTTTGGTCGCGTAACGACCCTTATAAGCTTTCCATACATCATTCCATATAGCCGTTTGGGCTCCTAAAAAAAACTTCCTTTCCTTTTTAATCGTTTAAAAATGGCAAAGAGCCAATTGCTTTTCTTAACTTAGTACGAAAGTACTTCTGACATAAGATCATTATAGGGTGCTGATTGGGTAAGAACTATTCTCGACCCCATAGTGAGACCTAACGCTCACGCTTAAGCTCTTACTCCCGGGATGGCTACATATAACACATCGGACCATTACATTAGCCCTCGTCAGGGCCTCTAGGGTTTATCCGGACCTATCCCCTAGGTTAACATTACATCATATCATATTGTCCGCAGCACATTATCTTAGCCACTTAAAGCGTATCGGCCATAGCGGCTAGTAATTTTGTTGTAACTTTTGGTAAAATTATTTGTCATGCAACTCACGCCTTTGTAAAACTCTTTAGGATTCCCCCGTTCAAGCTGGTTCACTCCCAAAACTGTATTCGTTTACTTTAAAATATGCCATCATGCACTAATATTTGTGGCTACTATTATTTCAAAACATGAAATCCTTCTTTGAAAATCTCACCCTTATGCACATAATGCAACTTGAGCAAATAGAAGGGAAAGAGGTTCACATATATCACATTCAAACACTTCATAATTAATTCATCACATCGAGCCACACATGGCCTCGCAATCCACACGATTGCGGTCATTTCACAACCCAATCTCCCTCCTCACTTGCACCGTACCACAAGACCTCGAACGCTCATAATTCTTTCCTCAAACCATCCAACTACCAACTCGTTTGATTGATTTATTAATACAACATATTATCATACTAATTTATGAAAAGGTAAGATTTAGATACTTACCTGGGCAAGTAGCACCACTTGGCGGTGCGTTACAGCAAGCATACGTACGCATAAATATACCATCATGTACACATATAAAACTATAGAACTGAACTTGGGAATTCATACATGATAAGGCTCCAAGCATTTATAAATTTACTTCAGAGTTAGTAGGCCTTTATGGGATAATTAAGCATATAGGCGATCATAGACTGATTAAACATTTATATACATAAACTTTAAACACGTACGATGCACTTCGAAGTTCATACTCGATCATCGAACGACCAAACATTCATAAACGTTGGTTTCGAAGTTACAACTCAAGTCTAATTGAGCTATTTTAGCATAATACGATTCTAAACGTTCATTACACATCGAAATTACTATTCGAATCGAAATAAACCACTTAAACATAATACGACTTTAGGCATTCAGTTATTATGTCAAAGTTACTACTCAGGTATAGACTAACTAAATACACAAGTATCGATTCCAACCATACTCATCTCTTTTCGAAGCTATTAATCAAGTATGAATCATTTAAGTGTACTTATGTCGATTCAAAGCATTCATAATTCATTTTGTGCTAAACTTTTAGGCATGAACTAGCTAAATTTACTTGAATCGATTCTAAGCACGTTAAACTAACTTCGTTTATAATCCTTTTCATGCATCAACTAATTAATTGAATCGATGCTAAACATGCTAAATTAACTTTGAATTAATAACTAAGGCATGATTAACTAAATTGGTACGATTCGAAGCTAAAGGAATTAAATTCATTTCGATGTAAAATCTCAAACATTCAATGGTCACAGGCATTCGAATTAACGCTAAAGGCATGTAATTCACTTCGAATTATAAATTCAGGCTTTCGATAGCTACATACATTCGAATTAACGCTAAACATGTATAATTCACTTCGAATTATAAACTTAGGCATTCAATGGTTACATATATTCGAATTAACGCCAAACATGTATAGTTAACTTCGAATTATAAACCTCAAGCAGCACATTCTAAATTAGGCTATGCTACTCTAACATGCAACATCGATTCCACTAAAACGTTTGCGAAATTGGTACTAATTTAGGAGGCGAGGAACACCCACCTCGATACCACGCTAGAAACATGCGATTTAGCTTGAATTGAGGCCAAAAATCGAACACCAACTCTCTGCTCTTCGCGCGTGACTCAACCAGTCCAAACCCACAAACCCTAACTTGCAATTTTTGATAGATTCAGGTACAATTCGAAGGGGATAAAGCAAGGGATTCAATTTATAGAGCAGAAGAGGTTTGAAACTCACCTTGCATGTGAATTTTGTTCGAACTTTGGCCCTGCCCGTGCAGAATTCGGCCAAACCGTGGCCGATTTTCACTCAACCACCGCACAGAGGTGGTCGTCGGCGTGGCTCCACCGTCGACGGCGACGGTCGGGGTAGTGTGGGCCTGAGGGTTCGAAACCTCAACCATTGAACCGAGCCCCCATACTCTTTATCTCGCTCACTCCCTCTCTCTCGCTTCGTCGGTCCACAGCCGTGGCTGCCCGTGCACTGCGGCCCCAGCGTCGTCGCCGGCCGCCTTCTCCCTCTCCGACTCTCTCTCCTCTCGTCTCTCTCTTACGTTGGTGGGCAGGGGCAGGGTTGTGAGAAGCCAGAGAACCAACCCCCCTTCCCCTTTCGTGCGTGTGTGCGTCCGAGAAGGAGCCCCCCTTTTGATTTTTCTTTTTCCCTTTTTTTTTGGGGTATAATAACTCAATCAACCTAAATCGCTAGTCCAATTCCGAACGCCTTGTTCTAAGCTCAAATCGATAACATAACCTTTCATCAATTATTGGAACCCAAATACGCCGAAGTCCCATTTAATAAACCTCGAAACTCATTCTAAGGTTGAAAACCTAACCGTTTTCAGGAAACGACTAAATAAATCGAATATCGACTAAATTAAACTATCGATATCATTTAAAGGCATAAATGGCACGAATTGATTTTGAAATCAATAATAGCAATAATAATCTCGTCTTTAATGAAATTATAGTTCTCAAAAGCACATTGATAATAATTTAACTCATACAGTTACTAAAAATACGAATTTAGACGTAAAAAGGAAATTTAACGTGAAACGAAAACGCGGGGTCTTACACTCTTCCCCCCTTAAAAGAATTTCGTCTCTGAAATTCTAAATCTAAAATCAGTCTTTCCTAGAATGCACGTACATAACTAAGATCTACGCGGTAGGTTTTCAAAAGGTTTCATTTTGCAGACTCTACATCTTTCAAATCGAAAGAAAATGGCTTCTGGTATCCAGCTTCCTCATCGCCAATCTCTTCAGGCGTCTACTCGCTCTATTTTGGCGCCGAGGGAAAATCACATTGAAGTGAGGCAAATGAGTTGGCGTGGAAAACCATATTGAGTTTGTTTCGAAAATGAAACATAGATTTTTGATATTCTAGACTCAGTTTGCATGGCAGGCAACAACTGTACGCATATGCACCTACAAGTGAGCATCTAAAGGTGTGGCAACCGGGACGATGAGATCGCAAGGTTATATATGGTAGTCTCATTCCAAAACATGAATTCAGTCACTTGTGGAATCACGATGATCATCAAGGAAACTTTTACAACACATTGGGATTAATAAGAGAGTCACGTAGCACCACATAGCATTACTCCAGCACAATAGTATCACATGGCATCAACATTTCAGCATTCTCAAGTCTACGAATTGGAGATAACATGCAACCTACTAACATACATTCAGCAAGCAATTTACAAAATGAAAACATACATGATTGACATGATCCCGAGTATTCTACCACACTACTTTCTTAAACATAAGATATATATATATATATATATATATATATATATATATATGTCCATGAACGTTATTCAAGTAAATGCAGCTCTATCTTCATTTAGTCATGCATTACATACATCGAGTTCGACTAATCCAACTATAATGCGAGAAACCAGCATTGATGAGCTGTGAATGATGATTCCAGAGTCATGGTACGAAACTAGCCACACACATCAAGTCGTTCTAACTAATACAGCCACAGGTTCAATTAAACTCAAGCCAAGCAATTACAAAAACTCACTTTGTTGGCATTTGATCACAAACAAGTCGATGGTTCCATACAACGATCCTATCTATATATATTCTTATCGTCTTACACAGCACATGACATCATAACGAATCTTTAAGGCATGTGGACCCATATGTTGTCACATAGAACACCTAGGCACGTGGGTATGCGTGCAATCCTCCTTTGCAGTCTATGGTCAACGGCATGCTCTAAACCCCATCCAATTTAGGAAAGATTGGTGTTGAGCGGCTAGAATTGTGTGGGTATGGTTGATGTCAATGGCCTCATAGGCTCACGTTGAGGTCTTACGAGGTACATCTATCTTATAGGCGATCGTAGGAGTCTTATTGTAGGTCGCTAGCCTTAGGAGGGATCGTCTACGATGCACAATTCCAAAGTCTGCTAGGTTCTTTCTCCCTTGAGCTTTCTAGGTATATCAGGGTTCGTTCGGGCCAAAACATCTCACCCCATTCATGAATAGCAATTCGTACAATAGGAAGCAAGTAATGCACGATTTAGGTAACAATGGCAAGGAAGGAGAATGGTAGGTACACTTTACGCAATGTTTATTCACATCTTACCGCTAGCACATAGTTTTTCAAGCATGCGTACGAAAATATCCTTTAATTTCACTCAGGCAACTCTAAATTCACATCAGCAAAGTACGATTTAGTAGGATTATCAAGCATAGCAGCTAATTTCCAATCATTCCTTTCCTAGCTCAATACGAAGGACTCTATCAATGTACTCATCTTAGCACATACGCATTTACGAGCAACATTTGATAAACATAAGGGCGCGTATTTGCGAATCTAAACTGCCTCATCATCACTAACTAAGAGTTAATCTTTTGGTGTAAGAAAACTTGGCTCGGCTCTAGCTCACTAATCAGAAGGCTTTAACCAGCAAGGTCCTTAGGTTTTCAAAAGGAAATAGTTTAACTACTTCTACCTCTCTCTCTACCAACCTTTGAGTACGTTTGCTCACTCCATTATGGGGCCCGAGGGGCAAATCGTACTTCGGGGGCAAAGATGGGCTTAGAGTTAAGACTTTCCTATGTGAGGATAGAGTTAGGGTTGTGAATTGCCGCAATCGTGTGGATTGCGAGGCCATGTGTGGCTCAATGGGCAGATTCTGCCGAGTTGTGATATGAAGTGTATGAATGTGCTATGTGTGAATCTTTTTTCCCCCCTCGATGTGCTACGTGACACTATGTGGTCAATTCTTGAAGTTCTAGACGTCTTTAAAAAAAAGGGGGGTCGTTTAGAAAGCTTGATTTTCATTTTTGAAAATCCTTTTAAGTTTTACCAGCTATCTATTAGCTTGGTAGGACGTCTAAAGTGTAAAAAGGTCCTAAATTATCGAACAACTCAATTAGTGATTCGACTGAATAGTCGATAGGTTCAGAAAGTTCAAAAGCGAATTAAAAGTGAGCTCGAAAATGTTTTAAGACATGGTTTTGTGTATGACTTTGCCTTGTGTTTAAAAGAATTCAAACGAGCTGAAAAAGAGCATCTTAAGATGCTAATTATGAAGTTTAGCTGATCTGCATGCTATTTGCTTACTTAAGTCTCCATTGAGTTTCGATTTAAGGGCTAGTAGATCCATTATGTTTTTAAGAAGCATTTATGTTAAAAATATATAAAGAAACCTTGATTGAATTAAAATAAGCCAAATGCCTTAAGTTTTGAACAGTAATAAGCTTGGAAGCGAACAAAGGTTTTGATTTACTTAAGCACCACTCTTCGAGATTAAAAGGAAATTTCAAACGAACCTAGATTAGACATTGGAATAAGTTCATTACCTTAAATTACTATGAGCATTGATTACAAATCTAGTTTGCAGTTATTGCTAACTAAGTACTTAAG